>CAUJNA010001452.1:7500-77682 GCA_963377175.1 Effrenium voratum
TGCAACTTGCACAGAGCAACTTGCGCAAAGCAAGTTGCGCAGAGCAACTTGCGCATGTCCCAGGCATTGGGCCGTCCTCGCCTGCGATTTTATGCTTTCGGGCCAACCGTGGTCTAGTTATGACATCCAAACAACACATTGAAAGAAATGTGTCAAATGTCCGTGCTGGCTTTGGTAGTCGTGCCGGAACACTACAAGAATGCAGAGGAAGGAAGATGTAAATCTACAAAATCCGCAAGCAGCTTTTGAAAAAGGCGAATTCGGAGACCAAGGTCACCTACAACCAGCTCTTGCGCGCTGGACGGCTGGCCATGAAGGCTGCCCCTACAACTTTGACGAGAAGCTTGCAGGCAGAGCGTGCAATGGCGCCCTGCCCAAGAAGCTCGAGCGCATGGAGATTTGCAGGCGCTGGCGCTCCTTGCCAACAGACTACTTCTACCCACCACCAGGCCTTCAAGTCTCTCACAAGCGGGCGCGTCAACGGCCATCTCCGAACCCGATCTGAAGGACAGCCAGCGAATTTCAGTTTCTGGCCAAAGTTTTCTAATTCTCTTTTCTAGCATTGCTTGGCTCACCGTGCATGGGTGGCTCCAATCTTTCCTTTTGCAAAGAAGAACCGTGTGAACCCAGGTGAGTCTGTGACAGTTTGCGTGGGTATCATTTGGGGCCGGCTGCGGTTGTGGCACTACATGAAGAACGGCAAGCGGAGCGGGGCAGTCGCTGCCTGCGTGTACCGCGGGCCCATCCTCAAGGCGCTGCAAAAGCACCGTGGCGAGAGGCGCAGATACACCGTGCTGGAAGACAACGATCCCAGCGGGTTCAAGTCGAGGAAGGCGGGATTGGCCAAAACGGAGGTAGGAACCCGCGCGATTCCATTTCCCAAGCACGACTTGTGGAAGACAGAGTCATCAAGAAGCTTAAGGGGCCGACGTCGTTCGTTGCACATCCAAGTGGTTTTGCGCCCAGTGCTTCGGCAGCGCGTGTCGGGTTCTGGGATTGCGGGGCTTCCTTGGCTTGGGTGGCTCGTGACTTCTTATCTAGACCTCAAAACATTCTCAACAAGGACGTTGATTCGCAGCCAGGTTCAATGTCATGGCGGCACCCGTGCTGTGCGACATCGGTGAAGAAGATGGCCGCAAAGCTAGAAGGGCCTACTTGGTAACTCTGCCCCACACACACAGAGCGGTCAGCAATGACGGTCACCGACTGGTGGCTCCTGCAGCCTTCACCTCTGCCCAAGTCGGCGGTTTCTTCTGGCTGCGACGCAGGCGAACCGAGTGGAACATCTTGTCTTCTTGCTGCTGGCCGTCTTCCAGAAGCGCCGCAGCAATGGCCAGCCGCACTTCCATGTGGCAGCGCTAGCCTGCCGGTGCTTTCGGTTTGCGCCTTTGAAGCGCCACCTGCTGCACGCTCATGGTCTGGCTTCGCCATCTGCGTGGGCTACTGCTACTTTCCATCTCGCTTGCCGAAGCCCTGGATCCCAACTTGACAGAGGCAAGTCGGATGCCCATTACAAGCAAAGCTTGGTCCAAGAAGCGTGAGCAGGATTGCAAGGATCGGAAAGCAGCTGGCAAACCAGAGGGTCACCTGCGGGATGTCGACCTGCGGCCAGTTGTTGTTCAGGAGAACATTCTCCAGGCCCAGAGAGCGCGCAACGCTTCATGGCTCATGCCAAACGGTGCGGCGGGCGGGCAACGGCGGACTTTTGCTTCCGCAACTATGACAAGTTGACCGCTCTAGTGGAGAGAAGTTGGAAGGTGGATAATGTCGAGGACGCGGTGAGCTACCACTCCAAGAGCCGCATGGACATCTTGCAGTCTGCACTGTTGGTTCTTGCGAGGGCCAGTGGGCAAAGCACGCAGACAAGGTCCTGAAGCTGAACAGCATTGACCGACGGACTTGGTGTGAGGCCATGCTCACAGCCCTGACAGACAGTCGTGCCAAGGGAACGCTCATGCGCCCTGCACGGGAATGAGGGCAAGAGCTTCTTGCTTCGACCCCTTCTGAAAGTGTTTGTTGCGCCACCAGCTTCCCCTTGATCGGGCTGGAACAGGGCCGCGTTGCATGGCTGGATGCCTGGCGGTGACACCATTCCCTACGCTCTGCAGCTGCTGTGGTTTGAGGGGGGTCCCTTCATTGTGCCCCGTCCACAGAACGCACTGACAGGCAAGAAGTTCTTCAAGCAAGGCGATGTGGACATGATGCTGGAGAGGCTGTGGGTCTTCAAGTTTACAAAGAAGGTGTCCATTCCCAAGGGTGATCTCTGTGCGTGCCAAGTGCTACGTAGACTTCTTGACGGCGGGCGCGAGGGCCTCTGAGCCGGCAGAGCCTGCCTCTGGCCTAGGCCATCTCAGCCCCGTCTTTGAGGAGCCATTGACGAACAGATGCTGCGCGAGTTGGCGCAGGAAGACCTCATCCACAACCTTGGCTTGAAGCCGCTCCAAGCCAAGAAGGTCATGACGAGGTTGTGTCAGCAC
This sequence comes from Effrenium voratum, assembly GCA_963377175.1. Classification (NCBI taxonomy): domain Eukaryota; class Dinophyceae; order Suessiales; family Symbiodiniaceae; genus Effrenium; species Effrenium voratum. The sequence continues at coordinate 9,978 of CAUJNA010001452.1, forward strand.
GCAGGCTGACGCAGAGCATCCTTGCTTTGTGCCACATATCCATCTTCAATTTGACCCTGTCGGTTCAGACGATGTTGCTAAACATCGTTGCTGTGCACCCCTAATCGCCCGACTCACCAAGTACGACTTTGCAAAACAAACCCGTGCGCACCGCTTGCCCTGTTCAGATTTGAAGCACAGTATTGCAAAACAAGACCATACGCACTTATCAGAGCCCGGGTTCTGCGAAGAAAAGGCCAATCCCCCCAAATCCATTGTGACAACAGATGCTGACCCCCTTTCCCCCCAACTTCAAAGTTGGATGTGGCCCGTACTAACAAAGAGCCTGCGGAAAAAACGCCCATTCTGGCTTCAGACATCACAGCATCTTAACAACATTGAAGTTGGGGGCGCGGGGGGGGGGGGGGGGGGGCGCGCGGGGCAGCTAATTGGCTGAGAGTAGATGGGTGCTTTTTTCGCAGAACCCGGTATTGTTGTTTTTCAAGTATGTGTGAGCGTTGCAAAAGTAAAACACATGTTGCGAGTTTAACCTCTCATAATTTTCTACCAGCAAATGTTCGTAACAAAATACGTGAATATACGTGTTTTCATCAGTGCTGTATAACTAGAGACCTTGCACAGCCTCTTGTTGAAGAGCGTAAGAATACGGGGCACACACAGTTTCAACTACGACTAACAAATATGACATACCAACAACGATTTCCTGTGTTTGTTTGCCGTACAATTTCCAGCCATTTGAGCAAGAAATAGATGCATCGTTAGGAATGATTGTTTTATCAAAAATATTTGGAGAAGCACTTGTTAAGAACCACCGCGAGTTGTTTGAAATTACTGACTGGCGTTTATTGAGCATAAGATAAATTAGAAAGGTATTCAATGAATTTGGGGCCGCTACTCGCAGTGTATGGTTCTACTACAGCACAAGATTTTAAAAAAACTCTGAAAACTAGTTAACTATTCTTTTGGGAACACATATATTCAATTATTGGCTGGCTTTTGTTCAATAGGCACGCAGAGCCTAATGACACCACATTTGCTCCGGCATGGTCGTGTCCGCTGTGTGCGTGTGCGGGTGCACGTACGTGCGTACGGGCGTGCGCGCAGGCGTTCACACAGGCATGCGTACGGGCGTACAGGCGTACGTACATCTGTCCGCCCGCAAAATGGGGCGTTGTTTTTGAAACATATTTTCACATCCTTATTTGCACGCACGCTGATTTATATATGTATATATACATATATATATTTATGTATATATATATACACGTATAGTTGTCAAAATTGTTTCATGGAAAAACAAGGCTCCACGGCCCAACTAGCTAAATAGTTGGCTGCTCACCTAGCTAATAGTAATTGCCTGACCGAGGAAAAAGCAAGCAACGGCGTATCCAAATGAGTCACTGCCTTGCTAGCTTCCAATCAGACCCTTCGAAATGATCGCATGTCAACAATAGTCTTCGACTTCAACTGTCCGCTTATCGGCAGGGAGCTAGCAGGCCAGAAGGCAAGGATTGTTTCCCGATTCCTAAAGAGTCCACGGGCCGCAGAGAAAAGGCATGCTTCTAAGGCTGCTGCAATTGCAAGTTTACCAGGAGTGCCAAAGTTGAGTTTGAGCAAACTTTGTTGCAGCTGGCTTGAACATGCGTTTCCGCGAGAGGCTGAAACTTTCAGGGCTACTCTCTTTTCAGATTGAAGGCTGTTTTCCTCCTTCTCGCTACCGAGATTCTGTAGCTGTTTTGATCCCTGCTGCATCGACACGTGGAGTCAACGCGCCACAACCAGTGACGACTGGAAGCTTGCGCATGTTGCCATCGATGGCCGCGCTCCAGGCTCCAAAGGACCAGGTCCGCATCATCATCGAGACAGACAGCAAGACAGGACCATGAAAAGGGTTTGTTCTAGCGTGAGGGCTTGTGCTTGCTGACTTATCCTAAGCAGGCACGCAAAAGGAATCTTGCGACTTGCCCTATGTCCAGCTGAAATCAAGTCCAGCCAGACCAAAGTACCGCTGTGTTAGTTCACGGGGCTGCGCCCGGCACCAGCTGCTGATTATGCTTAAGGCTTGGAGCTTGTCCACCCTCAGGAACTTCTCGTTCTGCATCCCAGCATGCCGAGCACCAGCATCGCCAGCATCATCCACAACTTCTGCGTCCTCTCAAAGATTCGTTTTCTTCGCAGCGGGTCTCTTCTGAAGGCTCCCACAGGACACGGGTAGCGCTTTCCTTTGAGCCTTTTCACGTGTTGTTTTGCTGCTGCGCAACGGTAACAAACAAAGACGACGCGCAGCTGATATTGTGACGTGGAGGTGTGGTCCAGCTGGCCAAACACTTCTTCAGAGCTGTAAAAAAGTTCCCTGGCGTGAAGGAACTTCGTCGTCTGCCCACTGGGAAGGGCAACAGGTAGGAGTTTCCAACACGCCATCTGCAGTCGGCGGGTTCAGCTTGAGATCTACAGAGGTAAAACTGTTTTGCGGCAAGTTGAAGAAGTACGCAGCTCTCTTTGCAAAATGATTAGTCAATGCGCAGGACTTGGCAGAAAGCAGCTACTCGTTCCTTACAACATGACCTTTGGACAGCTTCGACAGCTTCTCTGACGCAGGAAGACGGATGGCCAGAACCAGAAAGGCATCAGGGACCCCTTACTGCAGGACAGCTGCAACCTGGAAACGACCCAACAAAGCATGTTTCTATCAGAGAAAGCTTGCCCAAGACAAGAATATTCAGGCAAATCGGGTTTCAAATGCACGCTGAACTTATGTCTCAGCGTAAAAGGAACTCACTCTTGTTGCGAGGTTTTGTCCCCAAGCACAGCTCAACTGCACAGGGAAAGTGCACAGAGAAATGCGTAGCGAAATACATAGAAAAATTGCTCAGGGAGAGCGCGCAGAGAAATGCATAGAAAAATTCTACAAGGAAATGCAAAGCGAAATACAGAGGGAAACTGCACAGGCAAAGAGCACAGAGAAATGCGTAGCGAAATACATGGGGAAATTGCACAGGGAAGACACAGGAAAAGTGCACAAGAAACCTGCACAAGGGAAAGTGCACGGAGAACGGCATAGCGAAAGTTATGGGAAACTGCGCAGGAAAAGTGCACAGGGAAGTGCGCAAGAAAGTTTGCAAGGCTTCGAGCACGCATCGCACGAAGAAACTTACACGCGAGATTAAAATTAGTGGCGCAGTGGGACCGAACCCACTCTGCGAAAAGAACAACCTCTGCGGAGATCAGCGTGGTCGATGAAAAATCCTGATGACTTTGCGCGGTTCGCGCGCGACCCTCTGCGGAGATCGGCGTGGTCGAGGTAAAAAAACTGAGAACATTTTTGCGATTTTATCATGCCCGCGCGTTCCTTGACCGTAGCGTTTCCATGTTTCAAAGCAAGGAGCCCAGCCCCTTGCGCAGGGCAACTTACACTAAACGACTTGCGCAGAGCAGCTTGCGTAGAGCGCTTGCACAGAGCAAGTTGCACAGGGCGACTTGCACAAAACAACTTGCGCAGAGCAATCTGCAAGGAGACAGAAACTGCTTGAGAGGTAGCTTGCGCAGATAGATAGATTCAGAAGATGAGATAGCCGAGTGCGAAAAGATAGCTCTTGCGGATAGCTTACAGAAGATGAGACGGCTCATGCGAAATAGATGTCGTCGTGCAGGTGCAACTTTCGCATGGCGAGGTGTGGATTTCGTGGCAGGCGCAGCACTTTCACAAGGAAGGGAAAGGGAAAGAGCGCGGGAGAGACGAGAGAGAGAGAGAGAGACAGAGAGAGAGAGAGAGAGAGAGAGTGAGAACAAGAAACAGAAAAGGAGAGAAACAGAAAAGGAGAGCAGGAGACAAAGAGAGAAAGAGAGAAAGAGAGAAAGAGAGAAAGAGAGAAAGAGAGAAAGAGAGAAAGAGAAAGAAGAGAGAAAAGAAAGAAGAAAGAACAGAGAAAAGCAAGAGAACGAAAAGAGAAAAGCAAAACAAAGAAAAGAGAAGAAACAACAAAAAAAGAGAAGAGAAAGAACAGATGCAAGAAAGAGAAGGAGAAAGAGAAAGTGCTTTGCACGAACTGCGCCGCGCGATTTCTCAGGAAAGTGGTCTGCGCAAGCTGCATTGTTCCAGGCTGCTGCGCGCAAGTTGCTCTCTGCAAGCTGCTGCACGCAAGTGCTCTGTGCAAGTTGCTCTGCGCAAGTGCTACGTTTGTACTTAAGAGCTGCGATTTTCAAGCCGAAGCTGCCGCGGACCAGGGGGGAATCGAACTCGCGACCGCGGGATTGCGAAAGCAGGCGCGCAAACCACGAGACAACTTCCAAAGGCCACTTCACGAGCAACAAAACCGCACGGTGCCACAGCGAGAGCGCTTCGAAACGCACGATCTCCGCAGGGGTCGCGCGCACCGCAAAAAAACGCCAAAAACCTAGAGTTTTTGCACCTCGACCACGCCGATCCCCGCAGAGGGTCGCGCGGGCACCGCAAAAAACGCAAAACAACCACGAGTTTGTGCACCTCGACCACGCCGATCCCCGCAGAGGGTCGCGCGGGCACCGCAAATAACGCAACCTTGAGTTTTTGCACCTCGACCACGCCGATCCCCGCAGAGGGTCGCGCGGGCAGCGCCAAAAACGCAACCTTGAGTTTTTGCACCTCGACCACGCCGATCCCCGCAGAGGGTCGCGAGTTATTTGCACCTCGACCACGCCGATCCCCGCAGAGGGTCGCGCGGGCACTGCAAAAAACGCACCCAAAAACAAACACGAGTTTTTGCACCTCGACCACGCCGATCCCCGCAGAGGGTCGCATTCCCGATCGTCAGCAACATCCCCACCCCCTGCCTTAAAAGAGATTCTTAATACCGAGCTCTTTCTCTTTCTTTCCCGCGCGTTAAGTACTTAACCTAACTTTCTTAACCTAGCTTACACAGCTGCTACCGGCGAGCCTCTACACCTCTATGCACCTATGCTGGTGACTCCATGCTGGTGACTCTGTGCAAGCATCTCCATGCTGGTGACTCTGCGCAAGTATCTTCATGGTGGTGACTCTGTGCAAGTATCTCCATGCTGGTATCTCCATGCTGGTGACTCCGCGCAAGTATCTCCATGCTGGTAACTCTGCGCAAGCTACTCTGTGCTAGTAACTCTTTTTCGCATGCGCGAGTATCTCCATGCTGGTATCTTCATGCTGGTGACTCTGTGCAAGCTACTCTGCGCAAGTTGACCAAGAGCTTGGTATCATCTCCATGCTGGTGACTCTGTGCAAGCTACTCTGCGCAAGTTGGCCAAGAGCTCCGCATGGAAGAACCCTTCGCAATGCTTTCGGGAAAGAGAGAAATAGGAAAGAATGAGAAAGCAGAGAAAGAGAAAAAGAAGAAGAAGAGAAAGAGACAGAGAAAGAAAAACAGAGAGAAAAGAGAGAGAGAGAGAGAGAGAAACAAAGAGGAGACAAAGGCAAGAGAAAGAGAAAGGGAGAAAAAATGAAAAAGAGAAAGAGAAAGAAGAAGATAAAGGAAAGAGAGGGAAAAGAAACAGAAAGAAAAAAGAAAGCGAAAAGAATGAGAAAGCCGAGAAAGAAAAAGAGAAGAAGACAAAGAGACAGATGAGGAGAAACAGAAAGAAAAGAGAGAGAGAGAGAGAGAAAGATAGAAAGAAAGAGAGAGAGAGAGAGAGAGAGAGAGAGAGAGAGAGAGAAAGAACGAAAGAGAAGATAAAAGCAAGAGAAAGAGAAAGAGAAAGAGAAAGAAGAGAGCGAGGCCAGAGATCAATGGGAACTGGCGTGCACTTGTCGGCATGGCTCGAGGATCCCATGCGTTTGACGCATGCAAGGGCACATGTGTGCATTCGCAGACAAGAGAGAAGAAAGAGAACTATAGCTTTTATACTTCTTGACACTTTCCGACCACCACCTTCGCCGGTTCTATGTTAGTTCTAACAACTCGAACGAGCCCAATGATTTTCAATTGGCCAGGTGCCATTTGGGGAAGTATTGATTCATTTGTGCTGTTCATTTTAATTCTCATGATTCTTCTATCTACTTCATCTACGTGCATCGGGACGGCTGCCTTTTGTCCGGGTGCTTCTGTTCTGAAAATTCTGGCTGCGCCAAGCATTCTCAACGGGAACTTTCTAGTGATTCAACGTCTGATAACTGTTCGTTCCCAATGAGGCGCGTGCCTTGCGGGGAATCTTGCTTTTCCAATCCTTTATTCTCTCTGGACGTTTTCAGAGACTTGAATGTGCTGTCTGTCATCTCCATCATGTTCTCGTGCACTGTGATGTCTACCTGTAGATTGATAAAACTGCGCAAAGCTTGATGAGTTCTTCTTCATAACCGGGAGAAAACAGAGTGGTGTGTCAACCTGTCTTGTTTGATAAAACTGGTCACCGAGCTTGATGAAGTCCTCCATAGGTGGCAAAGAAAATGCAGAATGATAGGCGAGCCTGGCGTCCCTGATGTTCTGGTCTGCCGAAATGTCCCTCTCTCTCTCTCTCTCCCCAGAGCAGCCGCAGCGCTTTTTGTGTTACGTGGTACCTCCGCGCTCGAAAAGCGACTTGCGAGGAGCCGTGGAACCGCACTTCCTGTAAACCACTCCGAGCTCGGGCTACGCAACGTACTCCGTACTACTTGCAAGACAAAAAGAACACACTCGGTTCCCGCAGAGGGTCAGCCTGCGAGCTTCCCAGCTCGCGCCGCCACTGCGAGAGTGCTTCGGCGCACGCAGCCGCAGAGTGTGCGTCAAGAAGCTCCAACATTCGCACGGCGCCGCAGCAAGAGCGCTTCACCACAAGCGACCGCGGCAGAGGGTCATCCCGACGGCGCCTGTCGATCCAACCCCGCACACAGCTGCGCAATGCAGAACTGAGCTGCGCAGCGCAAGGCTGCGCAATAGCAGGGCTGCGCAGCAAGGGTTATTCAGAGCTGCGCAGTGCTGGGGGCTGTGTTGTGATGCGGCGCGCAGCAAAGCTATTTTGAGAGACACGGCACAGCAAAACCTATGTTGAGATGTGCTGCGAAGCAAGGTGTGTTGAGATGTGCTGCGAGCAAGGTATGTTGAGACTTGCTGCGCAGCAAGGCAGGGAAATTGCTGGAGGACAGCCTCTATGACCACATGACGAAGCTTGGGCCGCCTCACTGCCCAACTTGCGCCTCACCAATCAGCAGGGTCTTCGCTTGTGTTGTGGTGACACCCATTGACCTGGCAAGAGATGAAGAGCTGCAAAGACCAGCAAAAGTTGCAGTTAGATTTCATAAGGAAGTGTTGTGTTTTTTAGGTGGGAATGGCGTTTGAGCACGCTTCTTCACAAATAAGAGCTGCGTGAGAGTGAAAATATGACCGAATCCACTCACCGTGACTCATGAACCAAAACCGAGGAATCTGGAGCGCAGAGAGCCAAATAGCGCGGTGCCAAGAATGCTGCTTGGCAGGGAAGGGAAGGTGGCACCGTTACAGGGCAGGAAGTGAGTTGGCACTGGGCCAGCGATTAGCGATTCGATTGAACAATGTCGACCTCTTGCCGTCGCGTTTGTCACCTCTTGCACATCGTCAGTCGCAACTCCATGTAGCACACTCCTTAAAGCCGGCTTCTGCGAACACACATGCCTAACAAGTTTGAAAGATCACCCCGGCAGCGAAGCCTCAGTCCTGCAACCGCAAGGAAATAATCGCTGCCCCCCCCAAAAAAAACAAGTTGAAAGGGGGCGCGCAGGGTAGGGAGGCTTCAGGCTGGGGTTTCAAGGTTCAGGGATTAAATGGAACAAGTCAATCATTTTGTTAATTTCAACAATGGGGTTTCTGAGGATTTCTCTCAAATTTCTGAACATGTTTACTCTTTTTCCTTTTGATAACAGTGTAAGATTTTGACATCTTCAAGGTTCAGGTCTCAGACCAATTTAATTCCTTCTGGGGGATAGAGGTATTATAACTGTAAAATAATACGAAACAACTTTTTAATTTGTTCCATATTCAATTTCAACAGCAATATTATTTGAATAACTCCACATACCACACTCAGCAATACTGTTCATATCCTTTTTAATGAATACAATATGTTAACACGTATGCAACTTCAACGATGTATTTTTACAATACAGCCTGGCATGACATTTGTATCTTTTTAATTTTCTTCTACGTCTTTTCTATTGGCTTTCTATATCTGTTGCTATCACAAGAATGTAAATGTAGTTGGGAACTATAATTGTTAAACAGTTCTCTAAAATACAAGAACTGTAATTCTGCTTTTTCAACCCCTCATCAAGCAAATCTATACGTTCCATGAATTACTCTTCCTGTTCTTTCAATCAACGACATTTAAAGCAATCCGTTTTTCCACACTCACCAATAGCATTACAAGAGTAACAGGTAAACTGTTTGCTGCTGCCACAACGTTTTCACATCTCGGTTTTCAAGGCCATCTACTAAAATTAAACAGTGTCAGTCTCTCTTGTTATATGAACGAGTCATGTCTTTAAGTAGTTTTACTCAAGTCAATCAATGTTATGGGTTGTTGTTATGGATGCATGTGCTTAATTATCGTTAAATAATACAGACGAAACAGTAAAGAGTAAAGATTAATTCTTCGCTTGATATTGAGCCAAGAGAATAGGTTTTGTCATAGACCAACTGATATTCTTATCTTCAGTAGTAAAAAGTCCTGCTCTATGAACAGTTGTTTTAATACATCAGTGGTTAAATAAAATTCAGTCGTGATTGGACAACAGATAAAGGTATCCAGCTTTCTCACTCACTCACACACGCAGAAACCGGCTGTATCAATTGGTCGGAGTTCGTGATTTGCTGCTGCGTCTGTGTTGTTTAGAGTAGGTCCTAATAAGAACGAAGGAAGCCACAGCCATTGATTAGGTGGTCCAGTAATGCTAAATCTAATTGCAGAATTTGTGTCAGCACTGTAAGTTTAAACTGATGAAGAATAAAAGTTCTTTTTCCTTTTGCACGAACGTATGAACCGCCATCTTTTAATTTCAATATTAAGTTCTTTCCGACTAAAACATCTAAAGCTTAATGGTAGAAAATTGATATGACATCTCTCTATTATTTAGCTGATTCATGTTGAAATGGAAATAATCTTGATTTTTCCAAATATTTTAAGTTTTTGTACTACTTGTATGTTCCTTATTTTCAAAACCATCTTCTACAATCTTTTACACGTCATCATGACTCGCTTTCTTTTTGGATTTATAGTGTGTTGAATATCTTTAATATTGTCAGGCATTACATATGAATATATATGTTAATGTTGAAGTTCTTGCCTGCTGTTGGTTGCTTCCCGTGGTCAAACTAGCCAGTCTGATAATCGTGATTTATCAAGTGATGTAAACTTGCAGTAGCAACAGCTCTGGTACCCCTATCTAATATTCATATTGGGTCTAATATTCTTCTCAAAACAGTACAAGTATCATCAATTTTATTTGACATTGAAACACACAGAGCACCATAAGTAGTTAGTCTCATATTTCTGTCAGGTTTATTTTGTAGATATTTAGCACTTGCGCTACTACCCAATGAATGTGAAATAGTTTCAGTAACATTATGGTTTTCATCAGTTGTACTGCTAACATCTCTACACCTTTCACTGTATGAACTTAAACCGAAAGGAACTGTACCATCAGAAGCAATGCTACAAATACTATGAAGTTGAAGGAAATACTAAAAAGTAATACGGGCACGAATTTCTTGCAAACATTGAGAAAAAGCAAATACGTTTAGATGAGTCTTTGTTTCATCTTCAGCACTATACTAAAAACATATTTTTGGAGTAATGACTAACTATCAGTTTTGGTTCGTTAAGTAATGATAACATATGCTCTCGACAGCGTTCTGATACGCTCTTTCTCTGTGGATTCTTTTGCATCTGTTTGTCCTGAAACGCTTTGCCATATGAGACTTACTTTTCATCATACACTCGTTTCTTTCACATTCTAAGGACTTAGCATGTTCTTTGTAATATGTTTGAAGCATCCTGCTTCTTTATATTTCTTATTCAGGAGACCGTTGTATGTTTCATTGTTCTCTTTCTTTTGCCTTCTTAGCTTCTTCTTCTGTATCCGTTGAGAAGTCGGACACTTCGCCTTCTCATGAATTCCGCAACATTGAATTCGTCATTTGTCATTGAAGCTTTACTTTTTCCACCACCTACAATAAGACTTGCTCATAGTTCTCCACGTTGAAATCTGCCACTGCGCGTAGGGCAAGGAGTTTTTATTGTCCTTTTGCCATCTTGCCATTTCACAGGCGCAAAGAGCTTGTGTTGTTTGACGTACGCTGTATACTATGCTGTTGAATGTTACAGAGTCACAATTATTCCCAAATAGTGTTTACACTAAGGGGTTCTTACAGTACGAGTTAAGGCGGGTATAGACCGAGGTTCGCAAGTTTTAAGTGCAAAAGTACGTGAAGAACTTTAAACCGCTCCGGCTGCAAAATCACAACTTTTAAGTGCAAAAGTGGTGCGCGAAGTGCAATCCCATGGCTCCGGCCACAGTTGCACGCGAAGTGCATTCCCGCAGCAGCTCCAGCTCCGGCTGCAAAGTCGTAGGTGTTTTCGCGCAAAGGTAGCGTGCGAAGCGCGCTCTTGCAGCTCCAGCCCGAGCATCGCAACTTCATGATCGGAAAGTGCGCTCTCGCATCTCCAACTCGAAAATCGCAACTTGCAAGCACAAAAGTAGTATGCCAAGTACACTTCTGCAACTAAAGCCGCCAGCCTCCTTGCGCAGCCAAACTGCACGCAGGCAGATATGGACAAGAGAGGTTGACAAGAGAAAGGGACATGCAAGATTGGGTGAGAGAGGTTCCACAACATCATGCACGAGAGGGACCGTCACGCATGGCATCATGAGCAGCATCACGCACGGCGTCGTGCGCAGAGTCAAGCGAAGCATGGTGTGCAACATCATGCCTGCGCAGCATCATGTGCAACATCAAGCGTAGCTTCACTCGCAGCAGCGTCAAAACACAGCGTAGCGCGCAAGAGAAGATGACAGGAGAGATTTGATCGAAGCGCGGCGCCAAGCTTGCTCATCAGAACTTGCAGAAGCTACAAAGGGACATTGATCTGTTTACGCTTGTTTCTCGCCTGTAGTGGGAGAGGTGTCAGAGTTTATTTAACGTCTTTCTATGCTTCCGGGCTACCCGTCGTCAAAGGAAACCCAATACTATTTAGGGCCTTTTGTAGCTCAACTGAGACTTCACTTTATGTTTGACTACCTGAAGGATCAAAATAGGGTAATTTTACTACACAAAAAATACATCATTGTTGTGTAGTGTTCTTTGTGTAGTATGGAGTGATTGTGTGTAGATTTTTTGTGTAGTAGTTTGGAATAGTTGTGTAGTAATTTGTGCATTTTTACAACACATTCTTGTGTAGTACTTTGGCCAAAATAACATTTTTCGCTGTGTAGTAATTGTTGTGTAGTCTTTTTGTGTAGTATTTTTTGTGTAGTAATTTGGGTGCGTAGTAAAATCTTGTGTAGTAAAATTGCGTAGATGTTAGCAAAAAAAGCTGCCTTTTCCTCTTTTTGTTCATGTGTTTTGGCTGTTTTCCGTGCAATTGGTTGGAACAAAATGAGCAGATGTTTCGCTCGTTTTTGCAAGACACAGTTTCACAATTGTTCTCGCACGAACGAATGGCCGCGAGGTTTTGGCTATATAGCAGACATCTAGGTTGGCTTGCGGCATCATGGATTTGCAACCACGGGCAGCCCGTCCCAAGTGACAAAGCTTGTCTAAGCCGCTGACTGGAAATCATTTTGCCTTATACCTTGACAGGACGGGCTGTTACGGCTCCATGTGCGCCATGCGCTTCCAAATTTGCCATGTTTCTTTAGTTTACAGAGACGCGCAGCTCAGCCATGATGATTTGCAAAGACTGCATTTGCGACCTGTTGGTTCCGACTGCGGGGGCAGAAGAAAAATGTCAATCACCCTGACCTTCGGATGACTGCAAATGACGGCGGCGCGGGAGGCGAGACATTCGTGTGAGGAGGTTTCAGCCACAGATTTCACAAGCAACTCTGCACAAAATGGCGTCGTTCAAAATAGAAGCAGTTTGCCGAATTTTGGATTGGTCAAACCATGCGTTTCCCGTGCATGCGCGGCCCTTGTTATGGACCATTATTCTTGTTTCATGCATGTGTGGAATTATGCTCAAAGAAATATATATATATATACTATAGGGGGTGAAAACTTTTCAGCAAATTTAAGCTTTTGTGGTGGCAACCTCTGGCCCATCACACATATTTACACAAAATCAACAGTCCAGCTGTATCATCCGTTTCTGCAAGCTATGTTAAAACCGATATAGGGGCCCATAACATGAGATTCTTTCAAAGTGTGTGAGGTTTGGCCGGGATCTGACTCCTGCAAACTCCCACAGAAGCTTCAAACCTAAAGCGCCGTTTTTCGTGGGGTCCTTTTGCGTGTTTAAGCCTATGTCGGGGATGACCAACACTGTCTGCCGGCCGTCACATTTATGGTTTGTTCTTCCCCGCCCAAAAAAATCAGGATGTGCACGCGCCGCGGCAGAAGACTGGGGCATCATCAAGAAGTGCGACATGTCATTGGAGAGCTTAAGCCTCATCATCCCTTCGTGCTGGAGATCAAGCAAGTCTCCAAGGAGTTGCAGGAACTCGCGGCTCGATGCCACAATCACGCAATCGAAGATCGATGCAGCTGGCCTCAAGGGCAAGGCTGCCGCAATGCGTGCTCTGCAACTTTTTGGGCACCCGCACCCAATACAGAGAGTTGATGCGGCTTGACTGCTGATTCTCGACGGGCGCGGGCGCAGAGAGTTGTGATGCGGCTGGACCGCCCTGCAGAGGTAAACCCGGAGTAGTAAAGGGCCTCTGGGCACGACGCAAGAAATCACAAGTGACCTGTGTGCGAAAAAGGATTGAGTGCCTTTGACGAACGCGCCGATGCTGCGATTCCTATACTTTGAGGGGAACTTCTTCACTGATCCTTCGATGCGACGGCTAGATTGGCTAGATCCCAGCAATCTGGCAACTGTATGGATCGGTGCGATGCAGTTGAAGAGAGCGAACGCCACGACGTACCTGACATCATTGAGGCAGGAAGGGTCTAGAGTTGCGCGCGGTTGGGTTTGGTTTCCTTGTGGTTGTGCCCTCTGTGACATTGTGATAACATAGGCATGTCTGGCGCTAACGGTGCGTTGGCCTGTCAGGAACTGTGCGGTGAATCTTGGAATTCCTGCAACTTCGAGATTCTTCCCGCGACAAGTTGCTCGAGATGCGCAACAGGACGGAGTCGGAAGTTCCTTCTTCTGGTACCCTGTGGCAACAGTATTTCACTTGTGTGTGGCTGGAAAAGCACGAGGCTGCACCAAAGCGATTGAGGCTCTCTACCAAGCGAGGCGGTGGCAACTGAGAGTCTGACAAATGGTGGGCAAAAAAGTCTGAATCATGTGAATGTGCCTGATGACAATTCTGCCACAAGAGGTCTTTGCGCCACAATTAATTGCATGCGCCACAAGGATGTCACAGAGCAGCAGTTGTGAATGGTTGTCAACCTCGTTGTGTCTATGACAGTGCTCAAGCAAAAAAGGCGCTGCCCGGCAACCCTTGTTTGAAAAAATGGCTTTGGTCCCGGCTTCAGCCTCCCAACTGCCAGCGAAGCTTACCATTGTTACGAAGGCGGCCTTCGCGCGCGGCTATGCCTGTATGAATGTTGGCATCAGCGACCTGTTGCAAAGTAAACCAAAGTTGTCTCTTGCGAGTTAAGACCAACTCTACTTTGTTGAATACTTTTGTTCCCTTGCACATCGGCAAGGGCTGTGTCATTTTCTGCCTTCGTCCACAGCCACACACTTTTTCTAACCGAGGACCCGCTTGCAGACGAACATGCCTACTGGGAATGCCAGAAGGGCACAGACTTCGCAGCGCGCAGCGAGAAGCTGTTCATCATGTGGGACGGTGGCCAAAGCATGTATCATTGGACCTCCACCAAAGACTCCGTCAATCTACGCAAGGCAGTCTTTGGCTGCAAGGAGAACTTCTCGGAGCGTGGATGGCGCAAATGTGCTTCTCAGCTCCACGCGCTGCCATATTTTCACTTTTTGCTTTCTCTTTATTTCTGTCGCGCGGTTCCGGGTCACGTTGTGCAAAACGCAGCGTCATCCCCGCCTGGAAGACTGCCCACAAGGTCTTAAATGAATCGGCCACTACGGGCCCAGAGAATACTGACTGCACATGGAGCAAGAAGGAAATGTGGGTATAGACCCGCTTCCCGTGCGCCTTTGCGGCAAAGTGCAGAGACACATGATGCAGCTGGACTGTTGGTTCTGCATATGATGGACCAGAGTTTGCCACCACACACAAGATTTTTTGCTGTGAATAGTTTTCACCCCAGTGTACAATTGTGTGCTGACCAAACTGTGCTTTTTACTAGAAGACGGGTGGCCCGAAAGCATTTTCCACGACGTGCAGCTAGGACCAGGCTCTTTTTTGTATATTCGCCGAACGCAATTGTCCGTTCCTTCGGCAGATCGCGCTTTGCGATCACAAACCCTAAGCAAGCACTCTAGCGACAGAAGGGAGCGCGCAGCAGGCACGGAAGCCATCTACCCAAGAAGAAGACCTTCTTCACGCCGTGCTACTTGCTCAGGTAGATCGGGAAGCCAGCATAGAGCAAGAAGAAGACATAGTCCACGCCAAGACACTTGTAGATCGGAAAGCCAGCGTCGAGCAAGAAGAAGACCTCCACGCCAAGGCACTTGCGCATGTAGATCGGAAAGCCAGCGTAGAGCAAGAAGAGGACGTCCTCCACGCCAAGGCACTTGCGCAAGTAGGTCGGAAAGCCAACGTAGAGCCAGAAGGAAACATACCCCACGCCAAAGCACTTGCGCAGGTCGACGGGAAAGCCAAGGTATCCGAAGGGAAAGACCTACTACACGCCCAAGCACGGGCGCAAGTGAGCTACAGCTTGAACCAAGGAGATGTGACTTGAGCTAACAGGACAGTGCATGAGCAAATGTTTTTGGTGATGCGCGCTGCATGCATTGAAACATGATGTGATAGAGACATCGCAGGGCACTCAGAAAGGGACGCAAATGTTTGCGGGCCGGTGGTTGCTTCAGACCCAAGGACACGAGTCTTGTTCAAGCAGCAAACATGTACAGCGCTGGCAAATCATCCGCAGGTTATCCTTTTTGAGACCATGCGAGCCGTCTAGCAAGATTATCCGCACAGCCCGCGCTAATCTTGCCCCTCTGCAGCACGTTCGAATTGTTCTTGAAAGTAGGCCCGTTTTTTCTCCAAGGCCTTCAAAACCCACAGAGCGTAGTCTCGGCCAGCCCATGGAAACAAGGCCTGAAGCAAGCTCTGAGGCGTGGGGCGAAGGGTCCGGGAGTCGTGGCTTTGGGAAGAGGGCCTTGCCTAGGAGAGGTCATCGAAAAGTGATTTGGGAAGGACCATCCGCTCAGCGATCAAAGTGATGATGCCCGTGGCCTGTCTTTGGTTGCTCGGCCGGCCCACAATGCAACGAGGATTGCCGTCGGCCATGTTGAACACGTGACATTGCTTGAAGTTGCACAGGCCTTCGACTACAAAGACAGAGCCCATTTGGTTCTGGATGCGAACAATCTTGCCAACCATGGGACGGGCCTCATCGGTGTAGGCTGTCGCATAGCACGACTTGGCAGCCACTGCTTGAAACTGACAGTTGGAGACTTGGTCGGACAGCTGCGTGGCAGACTGGGTCAACTACGAAGAAGCTTGCGAGAAGGCCTGCGAAGGTTGCGCCTGGCCGCGCCACTGCGTCAAGCGCGGGGCTGTAGCGAGTTGAACGCCATGCGGGCCGCGAACGCAGAGCCGATGAGAGCCGTTCTCTTCGATCGCGTGCACCATTGTTGTCTTGTCCTTGAAGCCAGTACCAGCACCTTCTCGAGCTGGCCAGTGAAGTCCGCCAAGGTTGCGGTAGCCAAGACGGTCACCTCGTCGCAAGGCTCGGAGAGGCACCCTGCGGATTGCTTCTTGCACATATTGGTGTCAGGGTCAATGTTGGTGCTGCAGTGCTCGCAAGCAGTGTACAGTGGACACCCGGAAATGGAGACCAGCCAGGCGCCGTGCAAGACCACCTCGACTCTGTCCTGGTCCGCGCAGCATCACAGCTGCGCACAAAATCAGAACAGCACAAAAAACGAACAGCTTTACCTTCGAATTATCGCAAAATTCTGCTGAAGCGGTCCGAGTAACCAAGCCCTGCCCCGATTCCATCGCGAGACTGCAAGCTGAAGCCGTGGCCAACACGGAGAGCGCGTGGCCAAGGTCCGTTCCCAGCGCTTGCAAGCGGCTGGACTTCTCTCCGGGGGGAATGCGAACAAGTTCTTGTCGCTGTCGTGGAAGCGCTCCGCTGTCCCGTAGATGTCCAGCTCGTTCTAAAAGTTGCAACTCTGCAGCCGGAGCGTACTTCCCGTACTACTCTTTCGTACTTAAAAGTTGCGACTTTACAGCTGGAGCTGCGGGAACGTACTTTGCGCAAAGCAAAACAGGCAAAACAAACTCGAGTTTTTGCACCTCGACCACGCCGATCCTCGCAGAGGGTCGCGCGCGCAGAGCAAAAATCGCCCCAAAAAAAACCGCGAGCTTTTGCACCTCGACGGGTCGCGCGGGCAAATCACAAATCGCAAAAAACCTCGGGTTTTTGCACCTCGACCACGCCGATCCCCGCAGAGACTCGCGCGCGCAAATCGATTGAGTTTTTCCACCTCGAACACGCCGATCCGCGAGAGGGTCGCATTTTCGCAGAGTAGGTTTGGTCCCACCGAGCCGCCTTAAGATACTAATTTCAATTTAGTGAGCAAGTTCCTCGTGCAAGGTGTGCTCGCGCGCGAAGAAACGCAGATTCCCCTGTGCTAGTTGTGCTCGTGCTAGTTGTGCTCGTGCAAGATGTGCTCGTGCAAGAAGGCATGCCAGATCTCTTGACACTCACTCTGCACTCGTCCTACGCATGCCTCTATGCACTCACTTTGCGCTCTCCTGCGTGCTCATTGTTGAAACCCATCATTTGCGGACACAGACACAAAAGACCCGGCCAGCACAGAAGTCCAAGGCGACAAAAGACCCGCGCAGCCCTGAAGTTGTCGCTGCGCTGCTCGTACAAACAGGCAAAACACATGAAGCATTCCTGTAACTTCCGCGCAGATCTCTGTGGCAGAGCATGTTCAATATATCTTCAAATTTGTTGTTCAGTCGCAAGAGTGTGTGGGTCGGAGCATTCTCAAGTGATTCGGCCCCTGAGAATTTTGCCCTTTTGTTACAAGCATGTTGAGTTTGCCTAGTGTCTGTTCGTGGTGCTTCTGCCAGTGTTTGAAGATTAGCCAGCAGCGTTGGGCCAGTCATTGCATCGTGCGTCAAAACATAAAAACAAGGCGCCCGCTGTGTAAGTACCAAATACTTGCAATGTGTCAAGCTGTAACGCACAAATAGGCCGCCGCTGAGGGGCGATCGGCACCAGCAGTCAGAAGTCCAGTTGTGGCACGCCACTTCGCAAGGTCGCGATGGTCATGCCATGTGTTTTCGCCCCTGCGCTCAGCTCTGCAAAGAACGCACGGTTTCAACGACGTTGACTTGGGGGCGCACAAAAACTCAGAGAAAAAAAACAGGGAAAAAAAAACAAACAAGCCAGGTCCCCTGTGACAGCACACAGTATGGCCCTTCTGCCTCCAGCCAAAGGTGCGCCAGCCCTTGTCGCTTCCGGCAACCCTGGGCCAGTATTCCACGTTGCGCCAATTGTGGCCATACTCCCAGAAGCATGCGGCGAAAGGACCACAACATAACATGATGGACCAAAAGTCATTGTTCATGTTCTTGTTGAAACTCTTGCTCCAGCATGCCCAAATGTAATGCTGCGATGCCTTTGTCGTGCGGACAAGCTGCCAACATGCTGCTCCAGAAAAATTAGTGGGGCCCAGGGGCACTGGGGTGGGCGGGGATACGGCCAGTGCGCCTTCATAACCCTCTAACCCTTGCTTCCCACCATTGTCTGTTGCTTGTGTTCTTAGTGCTTCATTTGTATGTATATGCTTGCAGCTGCAGCAAAGTCTGGGTTGGGTCTGGGTGCAGCTGGCAAGCAAAACGGTCTTTGGCTGTTCTTGTGTGGCGCTTTGCTTACTTTTTTGCTTTGTGCGTGATGCGGACGCATTTTGACGCCGCTTTCCAGCCAGCGCGCGTGCCTCCCAAGGTGGTGCGCAAGCGCGTGTGGGATACAGCGGAAGCATTGCCCGCTCCGGTTTTTCGCCGGATCTCGTCCCTTCCCGTGCCGCCGCTTCCAGTGCTTCCTGCCGCCGACGTGTCTGCGCGGGCTGCTGCGCCTTGCGGCGTTGCTCGCTCTCTAGTGGCGCTTCAAGTGCCAGCTTGTGCATCGTTGAAGGCCAAAGAAGATGCAGTCCGACAAAAATTTGCACGGCAATGGGTTGCGCTGGCTCAGAATGTTGCCAACCATAGCGAGCTGTTGCGGAATCTAGCCGGCCGTGCAGACGAGCAGCTTGTTTTCTTATTCCTTGATCGTTCTGGCACGACCTTACGACGCCATGTTAGTGGCTGGCAGCGCGTTCATGTGGTAGCAGGCGCACCTGGGCTTGCCTCTGTCTGCGGTCGCCGGGGCCGTGCCAGAAGTGTTGTTCGGGCCATGAAGTTTGCCGCGTCTAAGCTTGGCTTGGAAATTCTGCATGCGGGATTGCTTATCCAGCGCATGTGGACTTGTGATGAGAATGACCAGTTCCTGCTTCTCGCCTTTTTGCTGATGCTATGGGGCGGCTTGCGCTGGTCGGATGCCCAGCGGCTTCACTTCCAGTCCCTGACCTTGGACTCTTCATTGTTGGGGCTGGTCTTGGCGGACAAAATCTTCAGTGTCGGGCATGGCTTGGCGAATTGCCCGCAGCACGTTGCGTGCTCGTTGCTGGGTGAGCTTGTTAGGGAAGTCGCTTTTCCAGCTTGGCACGGACGACAAGGGCCGCGACTTCTTGGTCAAACCGGTCGAGTATGCTTGCATGTTGGGCCAGCTACGTCGTTGCTTGGTTTTGTACGCCGGTATGTCTGTTGAGGAGGCCATCGTTTACACCTTGCACAGCCTCAAGGCAACCACGTTGTCATGGGCGCTGCAGCTGGAGGTTAGCCCGGAGCAGCGAGCAGCGCAGGGCCATCATCGTCAGCCGGGAGTGACGGGCTGCGTGCCCGCCTACAGTGGGGATGACGTATTGCCGCAGCTGCTGTGCCAAGAGCGGCTTTTGAAGGCCGTCGCCGACGGTTGGGTGCCCTTTGTGCCTCTGCTGCGCGGTGTTCGGCGGCTTGAGCCGGACGACGCCGCAGAGCAGCCTGCGGGTGTCACAGCAATAACAGATGCCAGTGGCTCCAGTCCGCAGCCTGTGGAAGAGCTGGAGATAGTAAAAGAAGTTGGGGAGGGCTCTGTCTCTGAGCCGCCCAGTGCAGATAGCAATCGCTGAAATATTGCCCAGGCAACTTCCTGCAAGAGCCAATCAGCCAACCGCGGCGTGCAAGTGGCATGTTCGGATGCGCTTGAACAACTGTTTCTTCAAAGGTTGCAATCTGCGGCAGCGCTGGCTCACAACACATGATCACGATAGCACAGATCTACCCCGGGGCAGTTGCGGCAATGCAGGCATGACCTGCACAGAACACACGCCTTGCGTGCATGCCGCGTCTGTGAGTCGAGATTGATAGCGTGAATTACGCTCTGAGCCCCAATATCGCCGATTCCTTGGCGACGACCACAAAACTTTGGAAGGAGATAGACCGGTCAGGCTCTGGGTGAACAGGCCCAGTCCTGTAAAGCGCTTGGCCTCCCCAAGCTCCTGTCGAAAGGCCACAGCATGCACGTTTGCGCCCGCAGGCGGCCAAAATCTGCGAAAATGATGGATTTTCCTCTCCTCCCCTCTGGGTCAGCGAAACGTGCCCCAAAGAGTATATTGTGGCAAAAGCCAACTGTGTTACAGCATCAACTGTCTCATAGGCAACGCAGTCACTGCACAGCCGCGCCTGTTGGGGTGTGGTCCTTGTCATTCTGGTGCCTGTCTAGGCCAGCTGCTCGCAAGGATCTTGCCCTCTCCGAAAGGAAAGCGACTGTACAGCCGCACCAGAAGTGGTCAAGGTGCATGTGCGGCACGCCGTCAGAGAAGCCTGCTTGTGGAGCACTCTCCCCCAGCGTTCGACCGTCTTTGTTCATGACTTCGCCCACGAGAGCCTGAGACGCGTCAAAACTCAAACACTAGCGTCACGCCTGCTCGGCGTCGCGCCTGCTCGGCTCGGCTCGCACAAGGTGCCTGCTCGGCACCATCCCTCCCGCAAGCATGCCCCCGGAAAATCATGCCCCACGAAACCCCCCCTACAAGCATGCAACCGGATGAGGTGGCTGCGCGCCTGCAGCGCAAGATGGACAGTCACGTTGCCATCCCTTGTGCTGACACTGCCAAGCTCTCTCATGCCTGCTCCGTTGTTTCACACACAGCGCAGTGTGTGTGACCAGGTGCTGTTGGATGATGGGCTTTCTGAGCCCCTGCCAGTCCGTGCCTTGCTGCACCCTTGAACTGCCCAAACAAGAGGTCCTGATGACTCCAACACGCCTTCGTCGCCTCACTGTTGCAAAGCAGTTTGCTGTGTCTTGGCTGGGTCTCGGGCCTCGGCTCAGGTTGCTGCTTGCGCTCTCCGCGTTGTTGTTCCTTTGATTCGGTGCCCGGTCGTGTTCCTGCGCGCAGGCTTTCCTTTGCAAACGTGCACTGCCGTGCTCGTTGCCCGCGCCTTTCACCAGGGCGCTGGCCCGTAGTGTCTGAACCCACCGTCAGGTTGGCGCCAACACATAGCAATGGGGACTTTCTTGAAACTGAGATTGCGGATGATGCGGTTGAGGTGGTTCAAGAAGCACTTTTTCAACTCGCTCAGTGTGCAGCGATCCACAAACCTGAAAGATAAACTCATGCTCAGTGCTGTTTTGGTAGAAGCACATGGTGATTGCTTCTGGTAGAGTTCCTCGCACTGCTTGATGTTGTTGGTGGACAATTTTCCTCCAACCTTCTTCTGCTCATTGGTGTAACCCCGCGTTTTGGCGCCATTGAGCAAGACAGAACTAATCTATGTGCTTTGCGCACTGAGACTGATTGCTCTACTGACTGCCATGTGCAGAAAGCGCACAACACCTCCTTGAAGACGACAGCAAAGAACGTGACGTTCTGCATGGGTGGCCGGCCAATCAAAAAAGCATTAAAAACGGGCTGAAACCTGAACCCCAAAAATGTCAAAATGTTAGAAAAACTTGTAAAAAATGCTTGGCAACTTGGGAAAAATCCCCAGAAACCCCATTGTTGATACAAAGTGAACTTGCTTTGCAGTTTTCACACGTGTCCCTAATTGCCGTGCGTGGAGTGCCTTATGGACTCGGGACTGCCACAGAACCATGTGCCCGCCGAAGCTCTGTGAGCTGCGGGAAGTGTCGAGTGACTTCGCTGGAAATTTTCGGGGATGCGGCACGCCGAATAGCTGGTCAAATTACATTTGGTTGCGTTCCTCTTGTCTGCGTTTTTTGAGGCATGTTCTCACGGAGGGCCTTATCATAGCAGTCGAGGACGGAGATGGTTCAAGGTGAGGGTGTTGGTTTTGTCAGTGCTTTGCAGGTTCATGCGCAGGCTTGGCTTTTGTCGCAGGGTTGGCTGGAGATACACGCAGCCAGCCGCATTTGCTGACCGTGGCCTGAAGGATCACCAGCTCATTGGCAACATATCAGATGGCAACCATGTCGGTGGTCAAGTGAGCATCGCTTTCGACACGCAAGACACGAAGCTCGTAGGCAAGTGAGCTGACGCCTTGGCGCGCGCGGGCTGGGTTGTCCGTTGCTTTAGTTGTTTCACGCCCTGCGCAAGGTGGTTTGGTTTGTGCCAGAAAGGTTGGAGGGCGACGCCGCGAGGCGGCGGCCTTCTTCATCCAGGGGTGGGTGCGACGTTAAACAACAAACAACGCACCTCCGCGCAACCAACCAACCGCAACCCGCTCACAAAAAACACAACAGGAGCTTTTGCTCACTCACCCACCCACCCACCCACCCACCCACGCACTCACTCACTCACTCACTCACTCACTCACTCACTCACTCACTCACTCACTGTACCTGAAGATCATAACAAATGGTATGGCGCCAAACCGCGAGCGTGATCTTTAAAACAATGTTGATCCAACTTGGATAGTAAATTTAAAAAATGAAATTTTATTAATATTTTAATTTTGATATTTTTCTAATATACATATCGAATTTATTATGGTATATAGAATATATTCATTTTTAAAAGAAGAGTTTGTTTAATTTAAAAGAATTTAATTATTTGTATATATATATATGTTGATTGATTATATTTTTGGATGTTGTTTTTAATAAATGTATATATTGATTAATTATTTTTGTTTTTTATATGTGTTATTTGGATAAATTATAGTGAGTTTAATCGAGGTATTAGGTAGTTGTTAATTGGAAATAATGAGGTGAGATGTGAGATTGAAAATGTTATGGGTTTTGACAATTTGAGATATATAATTTTATTATTATTATTATTTCTGGAATAATAATGATGGATATATAAAAATTCTCGAATTAATTGCCGAGGGAGTTTTATATATGGATTTGAATTTTGCTATTTGTTTAATGGGATTGATGGTTATTGGAATTTATTTAAAAATGATTTATTTTTGGAAAAGGAATATATTTATATATGGCAAAATTGGGTTTTAAAAATATTAGTGGAAATTTTGAAAATATAGAATTATTTGGGAAAAGGAATATATATTTATGGTAAATCGTAAATAATAGATATAATTTGATGGAAATTGTTTAATTTAGATTTTTGTTATGATAATATATATTGAATATGTTTATTATATTGAGATTGTTTTTGGAAATCTTGAAAGAAAACGATTTTGTTTGGGTAAAAAAAATAAAAATGGAATAATGATAGGAGTGATTTGTTTCTCTGGTTTTAAATTTATTGTGATGGTACGATTTTATATTGGAAAAGGAATATATTTTTATATGGAAAGATTTAGGATTTTTCGGCACATAGAGTTTGTCTTAAAATGCATTTGCTTAGGCTCTTAAGGATTTTTTTATTAGAAGGTTTTTAGGCGAGTTTTATATTGTTTTTTGTTTTGAAGGGGTTTTTGTTTTTGTGGTGGTAATGTATGTTTTTTGATGAGGTGGGATGGTAAATCTAGATATTGAATTATGTTAATGAGGTGATGAGATGAGAATTATTATAATTTGCCTAGATATATGTTATGTTGTTTTTAATATTTGTTTGGTTTTTTATATTTTGTAGTGTAATTTTAAATATATAAAAATATTATATATTTGAAATATATATTTATTTAAAAACAAATGAATATTTATTTGAAATAATTATTTTGTAATATATATAAATTAATAGAATTTAGATTGGAAAATAATAAATAATTTAAATTATGTATTTTGAATTTGATATAAATATAATAGTTGTTTTTTTTAAAAAAAAATAAATAATATATAAATATAATTATTTTAAAATTATATTTTAATATTTTGTTTATATAATTTATTTACTAAAATTATAGTTTAAATAACATATTTTTTAATTATTGTTATAATAATATATTTTAATATATTATTATAATTCGAAAATTAAAATAATAAATTTAGATTATGTGTTTTTATAATTAAGAATGAATTACATATTTATAAAAATTATAAATTAATTTTATTATAAATATATAATAATTTAAATTTATTTTTATAAAAAAATTATATATTAATATAAATATATTAATATATAAAATATAATTCTATATATTATTATTTTATATATTCTAATAATATATAAATATTTATTAAACAAAAATATATTTATATTTATATTTTAATAAGCATTAAAATTATACTATAATCATAATATTTCAACAAACCAGATATTAAATCAAAATTTCATTTTTTATAATATTTTTCTAAATTTTAATGAAATATAAATTAAAAGTCCTATTTAATTTCAAATTATTTAAATTTATTTTAATATATTGGTTTTTATATTATTTGATTTATTTAATTATTTAATATATATTGATTAAATTCATTCACCAAAATACCATAAGTAATGTATTTTCCTTTGTTATTTAATTAAATATATATAAATTTATAATTTTAATTAATCTTATTGTTTTTTAATTGCTATTATTTCAAATCAATTAGTCAATATTATTTTTAAAAATCATAGTTTATTTCTATAAAATATAATTTATTAAATTCTAATTCTAATAAATCCCAATAATTATTTAATCCTATAAAATATATTATATATGTGTTTTCTTTTTATATATCTATTTCATGTTTTTTTTGTTGTTTTTTAATATTATATTATATATATATTTAATATAATTCACCTTCGAAAGGAAATTCAACAAAAGAATAAAAATGGGAAAAAGATAAATATACGATAACAAAAAATAAACAACGATTCATTTCTTTATCATCCTTCGGTTTTCTATTTTAAAAAATATGTTATTATATCATATTTATCTTTATAATCTATATAATTCATTTGTTATTTCCCTTTCCCTAATATTTACCATTATCAATTGTTTTAATTTCAATAAATATTATCAAAATAATCAAAATTAATATAAAAAAAACCTTTTTTAAATCTTCATTATTAAAATTATAAAAAACAATTAAATCAAGAAATATATATAATCTATATATTATAAATTCATCGAAAATAAAATAAATCAAAAAAATATTTATTAATATGTTTATTTTAATTTCTTTTATTCTTTTTCCAATCTATAAATAAACCAAAAACATAAACCCAAATTATGTCTTTATAACATATTTGTTTATTTTCCTATTTTAATTCAAATAAAATTAAGAATTATTTTAATTTTATTTCTTTTGAAAAAATAATAATATATCAATTTGTTAATATAAAAAATAAAAATATCATTATTATATTATTTTTTAAAAAAAAAATAACGAAATAAAAAGTATTTATTTCGATATCCAAACCAAAAATCCTTTATATTTTTTATATTTTTTTTTAAGCAAAACACAAATAATCCAAACCCGAATTTTCATTCGAAAATATTTATAAGGTTATATGGTTTATGGAAAAAAAAAAAAAAAAATATATATGATATGTCTTTCTATATCTATATATATATACATCTATATATATATATATATATATCTATATTATTTGATTATTTTCTCACCAAACCTGGAGGTCAGCCAGCTCATTGCTAAGAACTCTGAGAAATTGGGGGCGGGCTGGCAACTCAAACCAAGTTCAGCACACCAATGGAACAAGGTCAGACCAAAGAAATGCATCGCCAAGCAGGGCAAGCTGTGCGCCAGCGTAGTCCCAAGGCAAAGATCTTCGCGCCAACACCCACAACATACACACGACAGCGCGGCTCCTCAAGCTTGGCTGCGGCTGGCGCAGGCGCATCACTTTCCGAACTTGGCCAATCTGTAGCCAAACAAGGCTCTGCCACAAACGGCAATGGTCGAGCCAACACGACAGCCCAGCGAAGCCAACGACGTGGGTTCACCACGTCGCACGCAGGAGTTCGAAGAGGCCACCTACATGCCTTCGTACACGGCCTTTGACTTCATGTTTGACATCTGGTCGCAAGCAACCCAACAAGCAGGCCTGTTAAGGCCTTCTTTTTCGATTATATTGGTGATGGAAACTGCACTGCAATACGACAATTAAGCGTAAACCAACAGCGTGTATTTCAATCGCGGTCATGGCAAGCGCACAAACCACGTTCCGAATTTTAAACCGTCCACGGGAATCACCTTGGAAGCGACAAAACTTGCCAAACCACGCCTCGTCGGCACGCCACGCGCGCTTGCCAGCAGTCGCTGCTTGGCAGAATTGGAATTTGCAAGCACAAAGTTGTAGGCGGGAAATTTGTTTTCGACTTGCTTCACCTCTTCTTCCAATGGGCAGCACGCAGCAAGCAGCGCGACTAAGGCTGCCACGCCTCTTTCTCAAGGCAGCAGCCACATCAAACTCGCATTGTAGCCTCTTCCCTGCAATTTGTTCCTGCCTCAAAGACATGGAAATCCACGCTGGGTACTGGCAACACAGGAAAACAAATCAGGGGGTTGTTCGAAACCCTGCCTGGGCTGGCACCTGCGTGTCACGCTTGGACTAGCATTAAACTCTTTTGCCTGCAACACCTGGCAACACATTGGTCCAAAGCGCCAAGCCACAAAGGATTCATGTGCCCTGCGCGACTGTTGCTGCACAACCCCCTTCTTGAAAACGCGAGCGTCCTTTGTTGGCTCTTGCTGAGCGACCCTCCTTTTTAGAAATCGCGTCTTGCAGCTCTTCAACGCATTGAAAGCTGCAAGCGCAGGGGGCCAAAAGGCGGCTACGCTTGTGTGGCTGGGAGTATCTCTCACTAATGCTAATAAGAATTTAATTAGAAGAAACATAAGGAAAAAACAGATACAATAATAAAACCAATAAACATAAGAAATGAAAAGGAATGGATTCTTTTCTCCACGGCTTCACACACCATTTAACTCGCTCATTTGTACCTTCTGGATTCACTTTATTGTTTGTCTTGTTTATAATTATTGTATCTGTCTTTTTGTCTATTTAATATTGTTCCTGAAGATATAGATCCATAAGATGTAGATAGAGAGGGGCCTTTTAGTTTCTAATGCTTTTTCACTTACAGATCCTATTTCCTTATCTTCATGTAAATCCTAACAATAAAAGAGGAGGCAATTCCTAACACAAATTGATTATAGTATCTCTCATTTCCCTTCAGTTACCTGGTTTTGATTGCAGTTCACACGAAGAAGAGACGGTGTCGGTGGGCGCAAGGCTGTCCAGCTAGAACGACTGGGGATGCGTGAGCCGAAATCTGAACATGGGTTGCATTTCAACAAGAGAGCAATCGCGTTTTGGAGACAACAGCTGTGACAGCCCAACCCACAAGGCCCACAGGCTCCAAGAACGGTTTGCGGCCTTTTCACGCTTGCGAGCAACAAAACCTTTTCCCGCCATTGGCAAGTCGATGGCGTCCGATCTTGCAAAACAAGTTCCTCTTCTTCTGTCAGTAGAGGTTAGAACCAATATTTTTCTATCTGTGAAAACAACGGTGCCTGACCGGGGCCCATTCTCGCAAAAAAACAAAACAGCACCCCCAGCTGTAGACGTCAAGACCCTGGCCCCGCCAGCCCCAAACTGCACCCCCTGCGGGATCTTCAAGCGCAAGCGGACACAAGGAGCCCTTCGAGAATAGAAAACACATTTGGACCCCAGCCCCAAGCTTCTCAGAACACAAACCCAACACGCTGCACACGTCAACTGACATGCAATGCAGACAGGGCCCAGAAATCAAACAGGCAAACGGGGCAACGCTGTTTCAGATCCCACTTTGTTGCTCGCGCGCGATACATGTTCAGACACCCCGCCCATCCCTTTTTGACAACCACAGGCAAAGCGCTGACACGCGAGCCCTCTTGCAGCGGCAGGCCCGCCCAGAAACTCAAGCTGCCAGGACGCCAATGCCAGCAACTTCAACAAGGCAGGGTAGGCGGGTTTTCAACCACAAGTTTGTATGAAAACCTACGGACGCCAGCCACTGGGCTGCGCAAACCGCACGAACCACTCTGCGCCAAGCGCCTCAGCTGCCACACGCGCTCTCCACACTTTTGATGGCTGCGGCTGTGTCGGAAGTCACACCCTGCAGGGCGACCAGCAATTGTGCCATCTCTTCCGCCTGCTGCGCATACGTCTGCTCGACTTGCGTTCGCACGGCAGCATAGTCAGCAGCAACACCTGCTGCGCGCTGACAGCTCAGCAGCAAAAGCGCGAGCACGCGAACACACTGCATGCCGGCCGCAAGAAAGTTCCCTTGACAAGCCTGGCTGAAATCAAACAAAAACTGCTTTGCGCCAGCACAAGATTTTCACCATCACCTCTGCACCATCACCTCAGGCGTCTTGCGCTGGAGTGCAGTTGGCTCTGCGTGCAATTTCTCTCGCGCGCGTTTCAGCGACGCCATGGTCAGAGCTGTCCCCACCACGCGCCTCGCAAAGTCTTCAGCCACTGGGCCGCGCAAACCGCACAAACCACACTGCGCCAAGCGCCTCAGCTGCCACACGCGCTCTCCACACTTTTGATGGCTGCGGCTGTGTCGGAAGTCACACCCTGCAGGGCGACCAGCAATTGTGCCATCTCTTCCGCCTGCTGCGCATACGTCTGCTCGACTTGCGTTCGCACGGCAGCATAGTCAGCAGCAACACCTGCTGCGCGCTGACAGCTCAGCAGCAAAAGCGCGAGCACGCGAACACACTGCATGCCGGCCGCAAGAAAGTTCCCTTGACAAGCCCTGGCTGAAATCAAGCAAAAAGTGCCTTGCGCCAAAAACAAGCTTTTCACCATCACCTCAGGCGTCTTGCGCTGGAGTGCGTGGGGTCCTATTTTAGCAATGAACTTTGAGGCCGAAACCACAAGAGTGTAGAAGCAGCCAGCGCTTCCCACCCCAGTGCCCCTGAGCCAAGGGGCGCAGGGTTAGTCACATGCTGCAAGTGTGCCACGGGCATACTGCGCGCTCTGATTTGCAACGGTCGAAACACTGTCGCAACTAACCTGCCCAGGCCAGCTGCCAAATCACTACACATCACTTTTGGGTCACACTGGGCCATTTGTCACCAAGCTTTGCAAGCTTCAAGCAAGAGTAAAACGGGCCTTCAAACTATCCTGTGCGCTGGGCCACCCAGGCAACACACCCCATGCACAGATCAATCACGCAGACACCCCGCCCCTTTCCCCAAAACTGCAGGCACGACTTGCTGAACATCTTTCCTCTGCTTTCCAACATCCCGCGCGTCAAAGCTAAACTTGTAAGCGCGTGGACCTGTGATACAACTACGCGCGCTGTGGCGGGCACAAGCTGCGCAACGCTTTAAATGAGCAAGGGCTACAGCTGTCAGCCGATATGCTCGCTACCTCTTCATCGGCGGCGAGGATTTGAGCATTTTGCTGCGGAGTGTGTTAACAGAAGCTCAGCCGGCAGCGCATCGGGCAGCCAGCAAAAGCAAAATGCTGCAGGAGCTGCAACTGCGTTCGGGCGGGATTTTTTGCTCAGACAAGCGCGCGCCCGGCCCCTGTAAACACACTATTTCGCTCACTCGTGCGGCGCGCACACAAGCGCGCAAGCGCGTGTGTTTGAAGCGCAGGCTTTTAGCCACAAGCGAACGGCAAGCCGGCGAGTCGCATGGAATGTTCTTGGAGAGCGGCTTGCTCAAGCACGACACACGCCTTTTCCCGCACGCATCCCCTCAATCCGCAGGCTGCACAACAGGCAGCGCGCAGCCAAACCCTGAAGGTCCCTTGCCAACCTCGCCTAGAGATCCCATTGCGTTGCTCGCACGCACAAGCACCTACTTCAAGCACCTTGCTTCTGGCACAGCACGACCATCTCACACATCACAACAGCCAGCAGCCCTGCGCAATTTGCCGCTGGCGACCAGTCCACCGGGCTGTGCCCAAGCACAAAGGTTGCTGTTTGTTGTGATGGACCGCACACACAAGAGTGTGAGAGGGGCACAAGCTGCTGCAGCTGACGCCTTGGCTCCCAATGATTTTTTTTGCAGCTACCAAAGTTACGTCCGCAACGCAGGCTCTGAAAGCAGAGCGAAAAACCTTTTAACTGCCACAACCAAACTGCTCTAAGCAGCTAGAGCCCTCCCTGGAAGGCTGCGAGGCGCCCACCTGCTTTGCCAAATCACTTTGCTGCGCAGCGACGGTGATACCTGCGCGCGCACGCTCAAAAATTGCCATCCACGAAGCAGGCCAAAGTCCTCACATGTCCAGCGCTTGCTCTGCAGCGCGTTGCGCTTTGGCAAACTTGGCTACGTAGGTCTTCACAGTCTGGACTGTTTCCGCGGCAGCGGCTGCTGCGCTGCTCCGTAGCGCGTCGTAATCTACAACTGCCAGCCAACACAATTCTCGCTCGCCCACCTCAGCCCTGCAACAAGGCTGGTTCACTGCACGCATCCTGGCGCTGAGCAAGTGAGATAGTCAAGCAAAAGCGGGGGGGGTGTTCAGCCAGCGCGCGCCGCAATAGCCCCAAGCATCGTCGCTTGCCGCGACAAGCTGCGTGCGACGCTGGGGCAACGTGCGGCCAAACGTCTGCAAACGCTGGCCTGCGCCTCCACGTAGCACCATTCTCTGCCGCTACTCCCTTGCGGGGTCGGGGCCTGGGTGGCAACGCGGCGCCTTTTCGCCAACCCTCTTCTCTAAGCTTTCGGCGTCAGTACAGCCAGTGTAGACACGCTTGTCCTCGCAAGTTAGCAAGCTGCTCCGCACACTCTCTACCTCAGCATGTTTTCGAGAAGGCCCGCGCACCTGCACAAAAGCAGCTGCGCACAAGCGACCGTCCACCTGCAAGACTTGAGCATGGGAGCGCAAGTGGGAGCAGCATCATGTCGCAAACCAAACGCCGGTGCTGTTGCCGAAATGTCGTCAGTGGCTTCAGCTGCTCCCGTGACAACTCGCTGGCCACCTGGCCAGAAGCAGGCGTCAGGAACAGCAGCATGAAAGCCAGGCGCAACATTTTCACAACACGGTCTGGAGCAGGGGCTTTGTAGCAAGACGTTTGCCAGAACCTCGTGCGATTTCGCCAACAAACGTTTAGGGACCAGCGCCAACGAAACACATGTAAATGCAGGACGCAACCCGTGCTTTATGGGAAGATTCTTCCCTAAGCCGCCATCTGCACGCTGCAGGTCCCACTGCGAAAGCAAGCACCTTGCGTGCGGCAATAGGCCGCAAGCAGAGGCTGTCGCGCTTGCAGCTGCAGCTAATACTGCCAAACTGAAGTCCACAACGCAGGCGCTCACAGTGCCCATTCTGCCCAAACCAAACCGCTCTAAGCAGCTACAGCCCTTCCTGGAAGGCTGCGAGGCGCCACCTTGGGCCTTTGGCCACCAATCGAAAAGCGCGCCAGGAGCTTTGGGGCGGACAGCCGCGCCAAAGCTTTGCCAAATCACTTTGCTGCGCAACGACGGTGATACCTGCGCGCGCACGCTCAAAAATTGCCATCCACGAAGCAGGCCAAAGTCCTCACATGTCCAGCGCTTGCTCTGCAGCGCGTTGCGCTTTGGCAAACTTGGCTACGTAGGTCTTCACAGTCTGGACTGTTTCCGCGGCAGCGGCTGCTGCGCTGCTCCGTAGCGCGTCGTAATCTACAACTGCCAGCCAACACAATTCTCGCTCGCCCAACTCAGCCCTGCAACAAGGCTGGTTCACTGCACGCATCCTGGCGCTGAGCAAGTGAGATAGTCAAGCAAAAGCGGGGGGGGTGTTCAGCCAGCGCGTGCCGCAATAGCCCCAAGCATCGTCGCTTGCCGCGACAAGCTGCGTGCGACGCTGGGGCAACGTGCGGCCAAACGTCTGCAAACGCTGGCCTGCGCCTCCACGTAGCACCATTCTCTGCCGCTACTCCCTTGCGGGGTCGGGGCCTGGGTGGCAACGCGGCGCCTTTTCGCCAACCCTCTTCTCTAAGCTTTCGGCGTCAGTACAGCCAGTGTAGACACGCTTGTCCTCGCAAGTTAGCAAGCTGCTCCGCACACTCTCTACCTCAGCATGTTTTCGAGAAGGCCCGCGCACCTGCGCAAAAGCAGCTGCGCACAAGCGACCGTC
The DNA here is from genome assembly GCA_963377175.1 of Effrenium voratum. Taxonomy (NCBI): domain Eukaryota; class Dinophyceae; order Suessiales; family Symbiodiniaceae; genus Effrenium; species Effrenium voratum. The sequence goes on from CAUJNA010001452.1 coordinate 41,670, forward strand.
CACCTGCAAGACTTGAGCATGGGAGCGCAAGTGGGAGCAGCATCATGTCGCAAACCAAACGCCGGTGCTGTTGCCGAAATGTCGTCAGTGGCTTCAGCTGCTCCCGTGACAACTCGCTGGCCACCTGGCCAGAAGCAGGCGTCAGGAACAGCAGCATGAAAGCCAGGCGCAACATTTTCACAACACGGTCTAGAGAGAGGGATAGAGACGTTAGCCAGAAGCTCGCGTGATTTGCGAAAGAGGGAGGCGACAAGCAGAGGCTGTCGCGATTGCTGCTGCGGCTGCTGTCTTGACGCACAGTGAACTTTGGCAACTGCCAAAGCTAAGTCAACAACGCGGGCTCTCACAGCAGAGCTCCCAATCGATTGACTGCCCCAACCAAACTGCTCTAAGCAGCTACAGCCCTTCCTGGAAGGCTGCGAGGCGCCCACCTGCTTTGCCAAATCACTTTGCTGCGCAGCGACGGTGATACCTGCGCGCGCACGCTCAAAAATTGCCATCCACGAAGCAGGCCAAAGTCCTCACATGTCCAGCGCTTGCTCTGCAGCGCGTTGCGCTTTGGCAAACTTGGCTACGTAGGTCTTCACAGTCTGGACTGTTTCCGCGGCAGCGGCTGCTGCGCTGCTCCGTAGCGCGTCGTAATCTACAACTGCCAGCCAACACAATTCTCGCTCGCCCAACTCAGCCCTGCAACAAGGCTGGTTCACTGCACGCATCCTGGCGCTGAGCAAGTGAGATAGTCAAGCAAAAGCGGGGGGGGTGTTCAGCCAGCGCGTGCCGCAATAGCCCCAAGCATCGTCGCTTCCCGCGACAAGCTGGGTGCGACGCTGGGGCAACGTGCGGCCAAACGTCTGCAAACGCTGGCCTGCGCCTCCACGTAGCACCATTCTCTGCCGCTACTCCCTTGCGGGGTCGGTGCCTGGGCGGCAACGCGGCTCCTTTTCGCCAACCCTCTTTCTGTAAGCTTTTCGCGTCAGTACAGCCGGTGTAGACACGCTTGTCCTCGCAAGTTAGCAAGCTGCTCCGCACACTCTCTACCTCAGCATGTTTTCGAGAAGATGGCCCGCGCACCTGCACAAAAGCAGCCGCGCACAAGCGACCGTCCACCTGCAAGACTTGAGCATGGGAGCGCAAGTGGGAGCAGCATCATGTCGCAAACCAAACGCCGGTGCTGTTGCCGAAATGTCGTCAGTGGCTTCAGCTGCTCCCGTGACAACTCGCTGGCCACCTGGCCAGAAGCAGGCGTCAGGAACAGCAACATGAAAGCCAGGCGCAACATTTTCACAACACGGTTTAGAGAGAGGGATAGAGACGCTAGCCAGAAGCTCGCGTGATTTCGCGGCCGAAGCACATGTAAAGTCAGCACGCACGTGACTGCATGTCGCAGACCCCGCTGCAAACGCGGCCACGCGCAGCCTGCAAGGCGGCAGCACGGCCATCTAACAAGATGGAACAGGAACAAAGCCTTGCTTTCTTTCCCTCCTGCTGGCAAGTTTTCAACCGCTGCTGGAGCCAAGTCCGTTCTGAGCAGTGACTGCCCCGACCAAAACAATAAGCAGCTACAGCTCCTCCTAGAAGGGTGCGAGAGGCCCGCGCGCTCACAATCGCTACAAACACGTCCAGGCTTTGCCAAGCTTAGCCACGTAGGTTTTCGCAGTCTGGACTGTTTCCGCTGCCGCGGATGCTGCGCTGCTTCGCAGCGCGTCGCCATCTGCGAATCTACAACTGCCAGCTGAATTTTCGCTTGCCCAAGTCGCTGAGCGAGGAAGGAAGGGGTGCGACAAGCCGCGCCACGCTGGGGCAACGCGTCACCAAGCGCAGTATGACTTGGAGTATGGTTCGGAGGTGTGATGTGTGCTTCGGCTCGCGGGTATGATTCGCACAGCTCGAACTTCCATCATTGATGTCATCAACATAGGGCTAGAGAATTGTGTTTTAGAAGCGCAACACTTCGCCTACACAAACATCGCGCAACAAAGACCATTCTCAGCGCGCATGTGCTTTCCGTCCGCTCAAAGAGTTCACAAAGCCACTGCCAGAGACAAGTCCACACCCACGGGTTCTGAGCAGATTGCCCCGTCTCTCAACCACAACAATCTCAGCAGCCACAGCCAGCCAACACACAATTTTCGCCTGCCCTAGGCAGCCCTGCAAAAAGGCTTCCTGGCGCTGAGCGTGCCAAATAGTCAGGCAAGAGGGGGGCACGCTTTAGCCAGCGCGAGCAAGCGGCCGCCATCTCCAAACACCTGCCTGCGCCTCCGCGTAACGCGCTGGCAAGCAGCTGGGTTCAGGCATAGCCAACACGCGCATGCGCACATGGCGCACACATGACTTGGGGTTCGCTTGCTTGTGCTTCGAGCAACTTGCGCTTGAGCATGCACCAAGCGCGGGCTCTTTAGCAACGGCGGGCACGTCCATCGCCGCGCCCGCCCGGGCGGGATTCCTGCTCTCTTGCTGCGGGCGGCTGCAAGCGCTCAGCGGCGAGCAATTGGGTTTTGTTAACCTTGTGACCCAAGCACTAGGCACTTGGGCCCGGCTTCAAGTAAGCCAATCACAGGGAGGGTGGATGGGAGCAAACCCAGGGGCAACCCCGTTCCTTGAGACGCAAGATGCGTTGAGATCAACAGGGTTTGACGCGTGCCAGCTAATGCAGTCAAGGCAGCTCTTTCAGACCCTTCACGCCCTTGACACAGCAAAAGAACACAGACCCGACAGGCGCCAACCCAGACGTCTTCAACGGCAGCAAACTGTAACACTGTGCGACATGGCGCACGTGCGTTGAGCAACACCTCAACTTCCCAGGGTGGCAGCAGCCAACACACCGTCAGAATCTACTGGCCCTGAAAGCGCGGAGCTCTGTGGCCCGGCGCCAGAAACCGGCACACCTCCCAGGCACGCTGTTGCAAGATCGATAAAATGAAGAGCGCGCCTTGTGGTTTTGCGTCAAGGATTGAACCATCACCGTCCACTGGCCCGTTCTTCTCATTTAAAGTCAACCTGTCACCAGCCACGGCAAAACTTCCCGCACAGCTTGCCACCGTGACACCGAGAAGTGGCGTGCGGCGCTTTGGCAGCCGAGGAGCCAGAGCAAGCACCCCAGGCTACCTTCAAAACGCGTGTCATCTGGCACTCGTTTGCAGCAGCAGCGGCTTGTGAACAGGCACGTTGCAACGCTGCGCAAATTCGTATTTTTGGGGCTGAGCCCAACCCGTTGCATTGATCGCAAACTGGCAAGCTCAAACAGCAACCAGCTTTCGCAAGGCCAGGCGTAACACCGCCTCACAACCAGCGCTCGGGTACTCAACAGCCGCCACGCAGAGGCCGCCCAGCATTCGCCAGCCGTCTGGGCACGCTGCAGCTAAGTCCTGACGTTGGCTTCTCTGTCTGCCAGAAACAAGCGCAGCTTTACTTCAGTCCATGATGCAATCTTCTGCGCAAGGCCAAGAGAGCCTGCGAGCAACAACATTTGTGAGCCAGAGCTGCACAATCTGCGAGCAAGTTGCACCCGCACTGCGAAGACAGCAGCTGCTTCTGCACATTGTTTAAACTCAGCACGTTGTACCTGAAACAAGACTAAGTAAAACCACAACGCGGCTCTTGCGACATTGCTCGTGCGCACGCTGGCGCGCAGCCTGGCGCAAGCACAGCTGCGCCGTTTGCTGCGCAAGTCCCGTCTGAGCCGGCAGGCTCCCATCCTTTCACAACTTCCACGCACATTAACTTCGACAATTGCTTCGTGTCGCACCTGTCGGGCAACCTTCTAGATTCCGCGCGCACAAGCCTTCGCATGGCCTCCCAGTCCAAAGAGCAAGGTGTCTTCCACGTCTGGAAGCGTAAATCTTGTTGCCAAGGAGAGTTGCATTCTTCAGCTGCTTGGGCTCTCTGCCGAAAGGACAAGGTGCTTGACAACCTCCTTCAAAGCAAGGCAATGCTGGCGTCCAGGAAAGGGGTGGAAAACTGACTGACCTTGAGCATGGCCCTGTGTACGAGCGAGGGGCCTTGCAGAACTGCTCCTGCCTCGTCCAGGACTCTGGACTGCAAACGCAAAGCTACGGAAAGCGTCCCGCGTTGAAACTGTTCAATCGCGCCATGCGTGTGAAAAGTTTTGGACACTGGCAAAACCGCGCCACGCATCAGCACGCGTTTAGCATAGCTTCAGGCAATCACCAAGCAGCGTTCACAGCGTCTGGCGCAACTTCTTCCGCTGCAGCCTGCTTGTTTGCCCTTGCAACAACCTGCGCAAAGGTCACACAATTCGCCATTCTACAAGCAGCCAGAGAAATCTGTCTTCGTGCTTCTGAGACTTTTTCATTGACCAGCACGTCCGGGGTCAACTCTTTGGACATAACTTTCTGACGAGCCACCTTCCCACCACGACGGGAAGTAACTGCCTCCCTTGCGCCTGGCACACCTCGTCTGTAGGTTCTTGCTCAGCGCTTGCAGCCACCAGGCGACCCAACTAGCAGCACGGCAAGGAAGGCGAAAGGTTTGATCTATGCCAGAACAAAAAAACTCAGACAAAAAAACTCAGACAAAAAAAAGAGAAAAAGAAAGAGAGAAAGAGAAAGAGAGAAAGAGAAAGAGAGAAAGAGAAAGAGAGAAACAAAGAAAGAGAGAAAGAGAAAGAGAGAAAGAGAAAGAGAGAAACAAAGAAAGAGAGAAACAAAGAAAGAGAGAAACAAAGAAAGAGAGAAACAAAGAAAGAGAGAAAGAGAGAAAGAGAGAAAGAGAGAAAGAGAGAAAGAGAGAAAGAGAGAAAGAGAGAAAGAGAGAAAGAGAGAAAGAGAGAAAGAGAAAGAGAGAAAGAGAGAAAGAGAGAAAGAGAGAAAGAGAAAGAGAAAGAAAGAGAAACAGAACTATAGCTGCGGCCGTGCTCCCTTGACAACCACACGCAAAGCTTTGAAACTTGACAACCACACGCACAGCTTTTAACGCTTCAGAACTTGACAACCACACGTAAAGTTTGTAACGCTTTGAAACTTGACAACCCACAGGCACTCCCCTCCCACTTGTTTTTTCACGCATGGTCGACACATGGGCAGCTGAGCGCAGCAGGTCCAACCCACTGCCACACCTACCCTCAACTGCCACACCCGTTCAATAACTGCCACACCTACCCTCAACTTCACAACAAGCTGTCAACAAGCACAAGACAGGGAAGGGCATTACCTGAGGGTTGGCCACAAGCATGCAAGCAAGCTGGTGCAGCAACCACACGCAAAGTTTTGAAACTTGATAGCGGGGCTTAACACTGTCACGCGGCGCCTGACACCTGCTGTCTCAGGTAAAAACAATAACATATGCTTTTAGACCCCCTGGACACCGTCGCCACTTTTCGTCGTGGTAGTAGCGTTGTTGGATGCTTGCAGGGCCATGATTCGAAGGTGCGCTTCGGGGCCCGTGTCTTACAGCGGCGATCAACTTGGCGACGGTATCCCAGCGCCTTCTGGCCTGCGCTGCTGCCTGCTTGCGGGCGACCCAGCTCCAGAGCTGTAGCACCAGCAGCTGCAAAAAGCAAGCAACATACGAACGGAGGCATACTTACAACCACTCAAGATTTTTCCACGATGTCTAACACGCTTCCAACAAGCAATCAAGCCGCCACGCTGTTTACAAGCGCAGGGTAGCTGCCTTGAGCAAGCACACGTCCCAACACAACCCTGTAACCCAAACATTTTGAGCTCTTCTCTGCGCAGCTGTGTTGCACTGTGGCCCAGCATTGGGGTCTGTTTGTCTGGTTGCAACCTGAGACCCAGATCCCAGTTCAATCCTGCGCTACCGTGTGGGGGAAAGCTTCGCAAAAGGAAGCTGGCCCAGAAAACATATCCTGTTGGGCGAAGGCAGCCCTCCCGCGCCGAAAGGCCAACAAGACAGTCGTCTTTTTCTGCAGCGCGGGACCTTTAGTCAAGCAGGGCGTGGCCTGCGCCGACACAATTTCATACTCACGCTCTTGTTTTCAAGCGAGAGGCTACCTGCGGGCAAGCAGACAAACCAACAGAGACAACACTGCACAGGTTTCCCACCAGCCCAACGTCTTCAAGCACAACTGCTTCCGCAGCCCCAACCTTTCCGCTATCTTCGGAGGCTGCGTCCACCGCGTCGAGGAGGCGCGCGGCTCGCGCGCGAAAAGCAAACGCGGCTGGGAAGCACGAGCAATGCCCACAAGGCGCCAAAATAGTCTTCAAACCACCGCCTTTTTGCGCTGCAGCACGCGGCCCACCCCCGGACAAGTCCTTATACGCGACGTCGGTTTAAAAAAACACAAGGCTTACAGGCGTCCTTGACGGGAAAGTCATACTTCACGTTGATTGTCTGCCAGCGCGAGCATTGGCTTACACGCCCATCAAATCGCGCCACATTTGCGTTAGACTGCAACCGGGAGAGATGCGTCGGTCGACAGCTCGTCTGCCCCACCCTTGAAAGCTGCTAGCGCAACAAAAACGCAGGCAAGCCAACGCATGCTGTCCACAACACCCTGCGCGCGAGCCTGCAGCTCTCAAGCAAACCAAGCAAGGCTTTCGCCGCTGCACTCCTTTCGCCGCTGCGCTGCCTTTAAACACGCCAACCCTGTATTACCACTGCTTCGTAACGTAGCTCCCCTTACCCGTACCTAATGTTGCACCTTGATTTTTCTTGGGGCGCCATTCTTAAGGAGCGGTTGTTGCCATTCGCTTGCTCAAGCACAACGCAAACTAGTTCAAGTTTATGCGGGTCACGGCAAAAAGAAAGCGCCATACCAAACACCGTCCCCCCTACAGGATAGCACCCCGCAGCACTCCCAAACGTCCTTTCGAATTCTAGCCAGCATTGTCCTGATCTGATCAGGACAGTTGTTTTGTAAGCGCAAGGATTCACGAGGCGCGCAAGCAACAGAGTGGGATCTCAATCTGGGCACCATCACCATGTCAGCTGACGGGCGCAGGCTGCGGACTTTGGATTGTCTGCGTGCGTTGCGTGGGTTGCGCGCCGACTTGTCGTTTTTGATTTCCCCCCTCCTGCCCTGCTATGAATGGTCACGGTTCGCGCTGGCTGGCCCGGCCGGTGGATAAAGGAACCCCTCTTGAGCTTTCCACCGCCGGATGCAAAGCGCGCTGCCGCGTTGTAGGGCTTTGAACCGACACATGGCCTTTTGGGCAAAGGCATAACATACGCTATATGCCCGCACGCGCTCTGTTTTACAACGGTCGAAACATATTGGCAGCAGGCAACTAGGCCACAGCCCGTTATCCAAAGTGTGCTGGGCCACCCAGACCACACCCCTCCACGCACAGATCGCAAGATGCATTTGTTTGTCGCACGCAAAGGTCGCGCAGGCAGTCCTTTCGCCAGCCACGCAGTCGTGCAGCGCACAACAGGCACCAAGCCCAAACACTCAAGCAACTCCCTTCTTTTCCTAGCAATGATAGGTGCCACAAGGGGGGCCGGCTTGGGCCAGCTGCATGCAGCAGCAGGCATGGGCCACCAACCCTCTCATCCACATGGGGATGACACATATCATGTAGGGTGGGTGGGTGGGATTTCAAGCTGCTGCCACCCCCTTCCCCCCTTCACAAGAATCGAGCCCTCGAGTGTTAGCTCCTTGCGTTGGCCAAAGCCCACCTGCCCCAACGCAAGGGATCCAAGCAGCAGCAGCAGCAGCAGCAGCAGCAGCAACCAAAACCAGTTGCGTTAGCCACTCGCAGTAACTCGCTTCAAGAAAAACCCAGCCATGAGCTGCACACAGCACTCTTCGAACTGCTTGCCATCCAGCACGCGGGTTGAACCAACGCTCCAGACGCAACCCTGCGAAAGAAACACCTTCCTCACGCGACTGCGCAATCTCCTGCAGCAGCAGGCAAGCAGCATTGCCAAGCGACAGCAAAGCAAAACCAGGTCAAAGCTGGTGAGTCTTCTCTTGTAAAACCAACTTGCAGCTCAGCTGCGTTGACGCACATATGTGGCTGGCACCCCCGTCAGCAACACTGGTTGCTTTCAAGCGCGTCTTGACCTCACAGCACACGCTCATTTGCAGGTGTTGCTGGGGGCCCAACGGCGTTGCCACTTCCAGCGCAGGAAAGTGCAACAGACTCCTCTGGCGCGCAAAACACATCATCTCCCGTTACCATTGAACACTGCACCACGCTGCTCTCTTGCCCCGAGCAAGCCAACTCTGCTACTTCTGGCGCTGCGCCGCCACAGAGCCCAGCAGACTGGCAACCAGCAAAGCTTGAGGACCCGCTGAACTGCATTTGCTTGCAAGCCACAGCTGCAGCCCCACTGGTGAACCCAACTTTGCACACCGGAGCCCAAGCACTCTTGGCCGCCAAATACATCTCCAGCCGGCCTGCCTCCTGCGGCAAAGCGGGCGCGCCATTTCTATCAAGCAGGCGAAGCTCGCCGTTGACAAACGGCGCAGCGGTGTCAAGACCGCAGAAAACAATTGAATCGCTGCTGTGGCTGACGCACGCCTCATCAGCGTCTTCAAACTCACATTCACTCAAGCTCATCTCTGCGCCCCCACACTTCAAATTTTTCACGGCCACTGCAGAACCGCTGGCCCCGCAGTGGCTCTGGCCCCCGTACTGGCCGCACGGGGTGGAAGAAACAACGCCAAAGTCAAAGCCCAACTGTCTGCAAGCAACGTGGGCCGCAGCACTGTTCATGCCACACACAGTCCCGTACTCCCCGCCACTTGTCTGCAGCTCCAGCAGGCCAGCATGGGCGGCGGCTCCAGATGGGCCAACTATTCGTGTAGGGGCAGACGCTGCGTGACACTGCACCTCTCGCCAACGCTCAACACATTGCCCACACAACTGGCAGAAGCCCCTGCCTGCTGCCCAAGCAGCAGCAAACATTGGCCGGTGGCAGCAAAACGAAACCAGGTCATGGCCGTCAGGCTTGTTTTGCGACACTTAAGCTTTTTGCGCAGCTCAAGTTCCACCTGCCTCTGCGACACACACACGCACACACACCTGGCAGGGACACTTGCATCATTGACACTCACTTATGGCACTGCGCGCAGCCTTCTCTCAGCCACAAACGCCATAGCAACACTGGTTGCGATCAAGCCATTTCTGCTCACTGCATCCGCTCATTTGCAGGTGTTGCTGGGGGCCCAATTGCGTTGCCACTTCCAGCGCAGGAAAGTGCAACAGACTCCTCTGGCGCGCAAAACACGTCATCTCCCGTTACCATTGAACACTGCACCACGCTGCTCTCTTGCCCCGAGCAAGCCAACTCTGCTACTTCTGGCGCTGTGCCGCCACAGAGCCCAGCAGACTGGCAACCAGCAAAGCTTGAGGACCCGCTGAACTGCATTTGCTTGCAAGCCACAGCTGCAGCCCCACTGGTGAACCCAACTTTGCACACCGGAGCCCAAGCACTCTTGGCCGCCAAATACATCTCCAGCCGGCCTGCCTCCTGCGGCAAAGCGGGCGCGCCATTTCTATCAAGCAGGCGAAGCTCGCCGTTGACAAACGGCGCAGCGGTGTCAAGACCGCAGAAAACAATTGAATCGCTGCTGTGGCTGACGCACGCCTCATCAGCGTCTTCAAACTCACATTCACTCAAGCTCATCTCTGCCCCCCCACACTTCAAATTTTTCACGGCCACTGCAGAACCGCTGGCCCCGCAGTGGCTCTGGCCCCCGTACTGGCCGCACGGGGTGGAAGAAACAACGCCAAAATCAAAGCCCAACTGTCTGCAAGCAACGTGGGCCGCAGCACTGTTCATGCCACACACAGTCCCGTACTCCCCGCCACTTGTCTGCAGCTCCAGCAGGCCAGCATGGGCGGCGGCTCCAGATGGGCCAACTATTCGTGTAGGGGCAGACGCTGCGTGACACTGCACCTCTCGCCAACGCTCAACACATTGCCCACACAACTGGCAGAAGCCCCTGCCTGCTGCCCAAGCAGCAGCAAACATTGGCCGGTGGCAGCAAAACGAAACCAGGTCATGGCCGTCAGGCTTGTTTTGCGACACTTAAGCTTTTTGCTCAGCTCAAGTTCCACCTGCCTCTGCGACACACACACGCACACACACCTGGCAGGGACACTTGCATCATTGACACTCACTTATGGCACTGCGCGCAGCCTTCTCTCAGCCACAAACGCCATAGCAACACTGGTTGCGATCAAGCCATTTCTGCTCACTGCATCCGCTCATTTGCAGGTGTTGCCGGGGGCCCAATTGCGTTGCCACTTCCAGCGCAGGAAAGTGCAACAGACTCCTCTGGCGCGCAAAACACGTCATCTCCCGTTACCATTGAACACTGCACCACGCTGCTCTCTTGCCCCGAGCAAGCCAACTCTGCTACTTCTGGCGCTGTGCCGCCACAGAGCCCAGCAGACTGGCAACCAGCAAAGCTTGAGGACCCGCTGAACTGCATTTGCTTGCAAGCCACAGCTGCAGCCCCACTGGTGAACCCAACTTTGCACACCGGAGCCCAAGCACTCTTGGCCGCCAAATACATCTCCAGCCGGCCGGCCTCCTGCGGCAAAGCGGGCGCGCCATTTCTATCAAGCAGGCGAAGCTCGCCGTTGACAAACGGCGCAGCGGTGTCAAGACCGCAGAAAACAATTGAATCGCTGCTGTGGCTGACGCACGCCTCATCAGCGTCTTCAAACTCACATTCACTCAAGCTCATCTCTGCCCCCCCACACTTCAAATTTTTCACGGCCACTGCAGAACCGCTGGCCCCGCAGTGGCTCTGGCCCCCGTACTGGCCGCACGGGGTGGAAGAAACAACGCCAAAGTCAAAGCCCAACTGTCTGCAAGCAACGTGGGCCGCAGCACTGTTCATGCCACACACAGACCCGTACTCCCCGCCACTTGTCTGCAGCTCCAGCAGGCCAGCATGGGCGGCGGCTCCAGATGGGCCAACTATTCGTGTAGGGGCAGACGCTGCGTGACACTGCGCCTCTCGCCAACGCTCAACACATTGTCCGTGCAACTGCAGAAGCCCCTGCCTGCTGCCCGAGCAGCAGCAAACATTGGCCGGTGGCAGCAAAACGAAACCAAGTCATGGTCGTCAGGCTTGTTTTGCGACACTTCAATAACGCTTTGCGGCTCTGCTCAAGCTCTGTCAACGCACGCGCACGCCTGGCAGGTACACCCGCATCAACACTCACTTGCGGCACTGCGCGCAGCCTTCTCTCAGCCGCACACGCCATAGCAACACTGGTTGCGATCAAGCCATCTTAGCACGTCTTCAGCTCACAGCACACGCTCATTTGCAGGTGTTGCTGGGGGCCCAATGGCGTTGCCACTTCCAGCGCAGGAAAGTGCAACAGACTCCTCTGGCGCGCAAAACACATCATCTCCCGTTGCCATTGAACACTGCACCACGCTGCTCTCTTGCCCCGAGCAAGCCAACTCTGCTACTTCTGGCGCTGTGCCGCCACAGAGCCCAGCAGACTGGCAACCAGCAAAGCTTGAGGACCCGCTGAACTGCATTTGCTTGCAAGCCACAGCTGCAGCCCCACTGGTGAACCCAACTTTGCACACCGGAGCCCAAGCACTCTTGGCCGCCAAATACATCTCCAGCCGGCCTGCCTCCTGCGGCAAAGCGGGCGCGCCGTTTCTATCAAGCAGGCGAAGCTCGCCGTTGACAAACGGCGCAGCGGTGTCAAGACCGCAGAAAACAATTGAATCGCTGCTGTGGCTGAAGCACGCCTCATCAGCGTCTTCGAACTCACATTCACTCAAGCTCATCTCTGCCCCCCCACACTTCAAATTTTTCACGGCCACTGCAGAACCGCTGGCCCCGCAGTGGCTCTGGCCCCCGTACTGGCCGCACGGGGTGGAAGAAACAACGCCAAAGTCAAAGCCCAACTGTCTGCAAGCAACGTGGGCCGCAGCACTGTTCATGCCACACACAGACCCATATTCCCCGCCACTTGTCTGCAGCTCCAGCAGGCCAGCATGGGAGGCTGCGCCTGACACGGCAACAATTCGCACGGGCGTGGCGCTGCAAGAAGCCTGTCGCCACATTCAGGCCACGCACACCCTTGACTCCACACTGCAAAAGCCTTTGCCTTCTGCGCAAGCAGCAGCAAACATTGGCCAGCAACAGCAAAGCGAAACGCGGTCATAGCTATTGTCTTGACGCGCAAACAAACTTGCGGCTGGCTCAATCTCACACCAGTACTTACCTCTTCTTTTGAGCAAGCAGGCCTGACCCGCCAAGCAGCAATGGTAGAAGCGTTCAGTTCACTCCGCAATTCAAGGCTGCGTTGCTCAACACTGCGCCCGTTTTTCTGCAACGAATCAGCAACCGGGTGCCCGAGCGCAACCCGCAGCGCTTCCAACGATCCAAGAAGGCTGTTTGTGAGAGGGAACCCAAACCAATGCCCGGGGCTGCCCAGCTGAGAACACGGCGGGCCCTTTTGCAATGGTAGGCGCAACAACAGTCCTGTAAGAGGAGCCTCCTCAGAGACTGCCAGGCTGCACTTGGCCCCCCAACTTCGTAGGTAATTTACCTCCAACTTTTGTGCAATTTACCCCCAATTTTGTCGGTAATTTACCGCCAATTTTGCGTGTTATTTACCACCAATTTTGTTGGCTATTTACCCCCAATTTTCTGTGTCGTTTGAAGAAATTTTGCTGGTTATTTACCCCCAGTCCGTAATTTACTCTTAACATTTCTCCCAATTTGCCAAACGTCCTCCTAATACGTCCTACGACACACACACACACACACACACACACACAATTTCACCTTAGTTTGCTCACAATTTCTCGCCAGTTTCGGGGTGAACGTTCTGCAAAATTAGAGTAAATGTTGCGAGTCGGGAAGCCTGCGCAGCCCCTCCTCGCCCGCGTAAAGAAGGCCATTTATTAATGGGGGCATGCGTTAAGGCTTTTCTATTCACAAGGCGGTCTCTCTTTGGAGCGACGCCAAGCATAAGATGAGGCAAGTGCGAGCAAGGCAAGGTTACGCCGCGCGGCTGCGGGTGTTTGGCACAAGCGCTTGGTCTTTGGTGCGTTGCGCCAAGCGTTTACCAGGGCAAGGTCGCGTTGGCGGCGGCAGCTCACAGCTGCACGTCGGTTCCAACAACAGAGCGCAACACGGAGAAGAGGCCCGTGCCCTGCAAGTGCGGCAACAGCTCCGAGCCCAAGGCCACCGTGGAGTTTGACCTCTTCGGACGCCTCCTGGGGCGCTTGCTCACCACCAGCAATCACAGAGGCCCGTTTCGCGCGTCGCCAAAATCGCCTTGCGTTTGGTTGCCAGTTGCAGGTGCCAGGAGGACCCCTTGCCACGCGCTGCCCTTTGCGCGAGCAAGGCCAGCGTTTGCTAGCTCGCCCTTGCAAGGCCAACTGAAATGACACAACGCCGCAATCCTTGATTTTTCAGCTAGCGAGAAGTCAGAAAAGTCCAAGACAGGGGCACACTCTCCCAAGTAGGCTGGCGTCGCAACGCAAATGCCTCAAAAAGATAGCTCGCAAACAACACGTGCCAAGCAGGTTAAAGTAAACCACTGGTCCTTGGATATCATCCCACCCCTGTTCATCAGCACACTTCTCCAACACTGAGGCGGGCAAGACGGCGCAACCTTGCCTGCGGGCAGCTTGAGTAATCCTTCAAGCATGCCTTCGCGCACGGGAAATGCGCATCGCACCTGCGTTTTAAAGCGGCCAAATTCAACGGCGTCAGCACCTAACGCACCTCCACGCAAATTCCTGCGGAAGCATGTCGAAGCGCATCGCGTTTCCGGAGCACGAGAGGGCAAGAAGCCTCTTTCTGCTGCCAGCTCCAACCTTTCAGGTCCACCGCTGCGCACAAACCTGCGACGATCAGCTCTTCCTTGCGCTTTACTTGCGCGCGTCAACAACCTGTGTAATCGTCTGGCGGCACACATTGCCCAGCTTGCCCTTGGCCCCACTTTCGCGGGCATTGCGACATGTCTCTAGGACATCCGCCGAGAAGCAACTGCCTGCGCGCAACTCAACTTTCCCACGCCCTGGGCAACACCAGAAAGACCAGCCTGCGCGCAGCCCAAAGCACAGCGTTCCTCACGTCATCCTGTAAAGCTGCTACTTCATCTTGCTCCAATAAGCCTGCTCAAGCGCAGCACTAGCAAACTTGTTCACACCCAGCTTGGCGAGCCCTGACCTCCTTCGACTTGTTTCCGAGCTGCCGCTTTGAGTTTGCTCAGGTTTTCTTCTTCGGACACATCGGGCTGCTCAACGCTTTCCTGTCGCTTCCGCACGCTGTTTGCAATTGCACCAATGCCCTGCACACGCAGCACTCCGCAGCTCTCTCACAAGTTGCCTGAGCGTTGCCTCTGGAAATGCGGGCTCGGCTCGGCACAGGTGAAGCGCGCTGAACACAGCTAGAATGGAGGCAGCAAAGTGAACAAACGCCATGCCCGCGAAAAAACGTTAACTTGACCTCTGAAAGGGGCTGTGTTGGCAGGGCTCTTTCTGGCTTTGACCCTTTTCAGGTGCGCCAAGCAGGTTGAAAAAGGGCTTCTGCTTGGCTTTGGTCAAGTTTGTAAGTTTCGGGAAACACGAGCAAACTTATGACGGTTTGCCTTCTGAGGAAGATTTTGTAGCAGCTCGCTTCTGCGGTTTGCGCTTGAGCTTGAAAAGGATTTTTCGATTCTGCGGAGACTGGGAGAACCCGCTTTGCTCCAGCCTGGAGCCGGGGTTCATTTTTTCCCCTTCCACGCTCTAGTTTGAGTTTGGGCAGCGATGGTTTCTTCGCAGCTCACTCCTTTCAATATCGGGGCACTCTTCAATGGGGCCCAGGAACAAGCAGAACACTTTTTTTGGGCGATGATGGAATTGAAGGGCCCAGGGGCCCCACCTGTCAGCTCAGAACAGTTCAACCACGGGGGCGCGCACTCTTGGAGCCATGAAAACAAAGACAAGATCAACCCGAAACGGCGATTGCCCCAATCTAGAGAGTGTGGCGGTGCTTTCGCGAGCTACAGCACAACCAGAACAAGCAAGCTGCTGCTGGAGCAACATCGCATAGCTGCGCAGCGTGCGCTCCCTTCGCGGGGGGCGACCTGCAAAGCAGCAGGTCAGCCCCGCAAGCAAAGCCTACCCTGTGTCACCAAGTTGGCTGCACAGCTGCGCAAAGCAATGTTTGCGGCTAGCGCAGGCGGACTGCACCGCCCTTGTCTCGCGTTGCGCGCCGTGTTCTCGTTGCGCCTGCCATCCTAGGAAGACGGCGCTCGCATGGCAAGACCTCAAAGCGCTTTTTTATCAGCACAGGGGCCCTGTTCGGCTAACGCCCGCGGGCAAGCCTTTTTCAAGCGCTGCCTGGCGCTGTTTTGTTGTAAGCCACTTGCTTGTAAGCTTGCTGCAGCTTCTCCTTCACCATCTCAATCTGCCCCTGTGTCACTGCGCACCTGGGCAACAACGCTCACGCGCGCAACATATTGCGCGGCAGTTCGCACCTACGACTCTGCCATCCTCGGCCACTGGACCTTGCACACTTGGTTCGGCAAGTTGCCCGCGCGTGTCCGGCGGCTGCGGTTTGTCTCCCCGCGGCCAAGCGACGCCACACTGCCATCAACAACAGCTCTTAGACACAGGGCTTGCTGGAACAACACTTCCAGGCCATGGCAGCAAACTCCTTTCTTCCGATGGACGCTAAAGCGGAGCCAGAAATCAACGGTCTGCAAGGCCCTGGGCGCACGGTTTCGCAACAACGACGCGCTTCCCTCACGCAACCTGCCTTCATAAGTTGAGCCGTAGCAATGCGCTGACACAACACGCAATGCGGGGGCACATGCAATCAAAAAAATGGATTTGCTTACGAACAAGCTCTCCGACAGCCATCCAGCCTGCAAACTCTGCGCCTAATGACAATTTGTCAACCTTCGCCCGGTCATGCTCTTGCCTGCAGGACATGGGGAGGATTGGAAAGGCTCGTCGTTCAGCCCGCTCTGCTTCACACAGAAGTCCACGCCGCACCGCTCTGCAAACTCCTGAACAAGCTCAGCACTTGCTGGGTTCGCAAGCTTTGCGCCTTGCCTTTCTTGCAGCCGGCTTGTCACTTTCCAAAGCGAAGGACACTGTAGTTTCACATGGGCCTTTCTCCAGTGAGCACACAACAAATTCCCGCTCCCCTTCTCTTCCAAGCTGACCGGTGTATTGGCCCGGACTTTTTGTCGGCGCATGACAAGTAGCGGCATCATCAACGGCCCAACCCTGAAGCTTTCGCGCGACATTGAGTCTACAAGACAACTAGTTTCACCGTTGGGCATAGTTGATCGAAGTCCGACTTGCACAGGCTGCTGCAAGGCCACGTCAAGCCACACCTCACTGCCATCTCCTAGCCAAGTTCGGGCAACGGGCGCAAGCAAAACTGAGAGTAGGGAAGCCTGGTGCGAGGTCACATCGTTGCCGACAGCAAGTGTGTCAGGGCAGTCGCCTTTGTACCAGCTCGGAGCTTTGCAAAGCCCTACGCTACATACTCATGAGTACGCTGATTGCTGCGCTTTCTCACGCGTCGCCCTCATTTATCGGCGACCAGAAAAGCGGGCAAGGTTGGGCAAAGTCCTGCACCACCATCTTTCCAAGCTGTTGTACCCGTAACTTCTCAAGAACCTGGAGGCAGCGATCCTTGCAAGGCCCTGCGCGTCCCACTCTCAAACAACATGGACGCAAGGCGCCACGACAAGGGACGCGCATATCACGTTGCACCTGCGCCAAGTGACGCGCAGTGGCCAAAAAAGGCCACTCCAAAAGAAACCCTTACTCGTTTTCCACGACCTGCAAGAGCGACAACAGGAAGGGGCAAGGTGCTCCGCGAAGGATGCACCTTTTTTTCGTCGTCTCTAAGACTGCCCCAGCCAGCTTGTTGCAGACTGCACTGGCCAGCGTACGATGTTGGGCCGAAGCATGTGCCGTTCACGACTGTTTGCCACCCCTGCAAACGCTGCAGTCAAACCTCAGCGTTGCGACACACCCATTGCCTGCGGGCACCCTTCATAATCACGGTCGCATGAAGATGCGACACATTGGTTCAGCAACAAAGCCAAGCAAACGGCAACAAGGCGTCTGCAGCTCATGGTCACACAGCCAACAACACAGCAGCCTTAGTACTGACTTTTCTGCGGCGCGAACCAGCACTGCAACAGCGCAAGCATGGAAGGCAGCTCAAGGCAAGAGTGGAAGAGAGGAGTGCGCTTGTTTCACTCTTATTGTCTGTCACCCCTACCTTGACCATGCGCAGCTTGAAGTCACAACAAGGCCACCATTGCTTGCCTGCAAACAACGCCTACAATTGGCCTTTGAAGCTGCACGCATCATGGCGTGCGGAGAGAGCTTTCTTTGAACACATTGCAGGGCCGCAGCAGGAAAGACGGTGCCAGGAACTATCCTGGACTACGCTCTCTATCTCCAGCAAAGGGAATCTCAGCCAAGAGTCATAAAACACAGCAGGCAATGGCTGCCAAGGCAAATCCCGGAGCTGGGTCTTCTCCAGGCATTCTTCAGGTAGAGGACGTTCTTTCGCTTGAAGAGGTTGAGGACCCTCCCATCCAGGCAAGTCAGAAGGCGAGCAAGCTTGCCTGCCAAGCGCGCCCCCCTAGCGCAAGCCTTGTACAAGCAGCGCGCAAACGCTTTTCTTTATCCACCGCAAGCGGGAAAGCAAGTGGGAGAAAATCCAGGGCAGCAGGGGTGGGGGGCACAAGATGCGCAGCGTTGGCACAAACCGTGCTGCGCCGTCGACAGCTGCACTTTGGGCGTTTTCAGCCGCACGGAAAGCACAAACAGGCTGCGGGCTCATCGGCGCGCGTCAAGCACATCGGGCAAACCAACCTGCGACCCAAGCGCGAAAGACAAAGGCTGGGCTAGCCAGCTGGGCCAGCGCAGCAGAGGCTTGGCCACTTACAGGGAGGGTGGGAGCAAAACTTTACGGCTCAACGCCTTCCTAACAAGTTGAGCTGGACAAGCTCTGAGATGCTTGCCAATGCAGCTTTGGCCTTGGCAAAGCGCACAAGCAAAATGTCTCACGCCAGAGAACAGGTTGCCAGCCACCGGCACACACTTGAAGAAATGCTGCGCAGGCACAGCTCTCTTCTTTTTCTAGGAACGATAGGTGTTACAAGGGGGGCCCAAGCCAACTGCATGCAGCAACAGGCATGGGCCACCAACCCCCTTCACCTCTTCATAAGCAACCGAGCAACGCAAGGCATCCCTACTTTTGCATCAGCACGCGACACAACTAGCACGAGTCGCAAGAAGCGTTTGCATGGAACGCGCTCAGCCCAAGCGTTCATTTTCATGTCACAGCATAAGCGGCCCGCTTGCACGAGAGACCGCGCGCTCTTCCGGCTGAACAACACTGGGCACCGCAGCCGTAACCCAACCAGGCAAGCCACGCACAACCATCATTGTCTCTGCGCCGCACAAGTAGGCTGTGTTTTCTGCCGCGTCTGGCCGAGCTGCGAGTGAGAAGAAAGAGAAATGCGTGCAACCCTGCGTCGCGCGGCACGCCCGCGCTGCATCAGAGACGGCGTCAACTTTGAAGGTGCCCAGAGACTGATGTGGTTCGCACACTGCTTGCGTGTTCGGGAAAACGTTGAAGTCACGCGAAGACAGCAAGCTGTCTTCGCGCACACCAACAACCATCCCCTGAGCATCAGCCCCAGCCTGTCACTTGCAACGAGATCACACGCAACCTTCACGTGCCACAGCAGCCCAGCCTCGAAATCTGGAGAAAACCCATGACAAACGCGCACTGCGCTTCTTGGCGGCGCAGACCAGACGAAGTAAGTGCAGGACGGGTCCTGCAGTCTGCCACGGCGCTTCTCTCGACAAAGAAAGGCAACTCACACCGTTGAACAAAGATGCTGCGCTCTGTCGAAATCGACACCGAGATGCGTGAAACCCTCGCAGGACGCGTTGAGATCCGGCAACAGCAGGAAACCAGGCGGCTGCGCCCAGGCCACGCTGGCTGCAGTGACGAGCATAACCAAGCAACACAGCATGACGCAAGGCGACGTCTGTCGCGAACTCTTGACTTGGCTTTGCGCGCTTGCAGCCAACTCAACTCAACGATCGGACGAGCAAAAGAACGAGCCTCATCGCGCGCCCAGTTTTCTCCATCTCGCGCACAACCAAGCCCGGCAAAGCTGTTTGCCGTCGTCAAGCCCCTATCAATATAGTTTGCATGGCCAGAGCAAGCCGCATGCTTGGCTTACAGCAACTTTCTGCTGGGCCGAGAACTTGGAAAACCTAGCCCGCACACTGCACCGTCCGCGGTACATTGTTGGCGCCTCGTGCAAACATCTGTGTGGACAGGGCACAACGTTAGTTGCGTAAGGTCGTACTGTGCAGAATCCAGCTGAGTCTAGACTCCAACCTCACGCACAAGCGTTAGCCTTCGCAACCTGACAAGCTAAGCTGACCAAGCCTGACGGGCACGCGCTGCTGTAGTCCACAGCACAAGATTGCGAAACAGGCAATCGAAATGATTTTGCGTGCGCTGGCACTGTCGCTTCTCCCGCGCAGGGGTAACTGGCTTGGCAAGTAATCGCGAGCTGTATTTTTTCCCGGGGTGATAGATTGCCTTCCACAGCACAGGCTCGCTCACCTCTTCGCCTTGCTAAAGCTTGCTGGAAACATACCAAAATTTATCTGAGACGGGCATCGCCGCGTTGGAAAATGGTTCTCTGGCGCCAGACACAAGCCGCTCGCTCCATCCGCTTCGCTCCATCCTGCTCCAAGTTTGCACATGCTTGCGCCCCCCCACCAAAATCTTGGGACAGCCGTCTGGGCATAAGCTCGACACATCCTGGCTAGACTCAACTCGCCGCGCACAACCAAAAAGCAGCTGACGCACCCGCTCGCAGCCCACGCCCTGCTGCTCCATTTCAACATCAATGAGTCTCACCAACGTGTCCTGGTCCACCTGCCCACCAATTGCCAAGGCTTGCTCTTTGTGCCTCGATGGCCTCGCTAAACTTACTTCTGGGTAGCGCTGGCGTAACGAATGAAGCACATCCTGGCATTCACAGACAGACTTAACATCCGGCAAGTGTTTCCAGGGCATAGAAGTCACTGAAGCCACATTCGCATACGCCATCCGCGCCAACATGAGATAGGCACCAAGCCAAAACATGCCCGAAACAAAACGTTAGCCTTTCTAGCGCTCACAACGACACCCTTCTCCAAGCAACAGCAACCACTCAACATTCCTAATACAAACATGGGAACCAGCAAAAGAACCTCGAGCCAGCAACCCGCACCCCCTTTCACAAGCAATCAGACATGGTCGGCTGTGTGAAAAAAACTCGGGACCCGCACGCAGAGGAACACAACCAGCTCTCCAACCAAAGTTCAAGCCCCTCAACAAGCGGCACACGCAGATCATCTAACCACCAAGCATGTTTGTTTTTTTTACAGTCGTGTGGCTGGAAGCCTGGAAGCGCGTGGGCTGCAGCCAAGCAACTCTTGGCGGGCACCCCACAACCACAGTTACTGCTCAAGAATGTTTAGAGGCCACGCGTGGGAACCATGCAAGGTGCCCCGAGATGAAGCCTGGCTCAGTGAGGCTAACACGGACCCCTGCGACTGTGCGTGCTGCGCATGATGCAGTACGAACGGCGCTCACTCACCTTCTCACAAGTAACATACACCACCTGGCCCAACCCTTGCACTAAACAGCGTCTCCGTGAAGCTGGGCTTCCTCAAAGTTGCCGCCGTCCGAAAGAGTTGCTGGAGAACACAACGTCGCAAACAAGAAAAGCTCCGCAGCAGACAGCACCGACACCACCTTGTCTGAGCCAACTGCGTCTGCGCAAGCACGGCGCCACTTGGGGCTGCAACTAGACCCGCCGAACACGGCCATGAACTTGGACACGCCTCACCGAGCAGAGGCCGCCCCAACAGCTTCCAAGACTTTCGCTGTTGCCAACAACACAGAGTTTGCCTCTCCTACACCAGGGCCAAAGCGTTCCCCAATCTTCTCTCCTAGGCTTGCTAACTTGGCCGACTGCCCTGCTGCAGACACCGACTGCGCGCGGAACGCGAAGCTTCTCAAGCTGGAAGTCTTGCAAGTGGCCAACTTCGGCAGCAAGGCCTGCAGCCTTGCCACAAGCTTGCGCTGCCGCTCCACGCTGGCCCGGAGTAGCTCCCCTACGGTCCGCACTGCCACCGCAGCTGCTGGATCTTGGGCCCCAACAGCCACCTGGAAAAACTTGTCGCTTCCCAGAACCGCAGCTTCACTGCAGTCCATTGCAGCAACGCTTTCCCCCGACAAGCTTAAACACATGCCCCCCTGCCTCACTTGCCCGTCTGCCGTTGCTTCCCAAGCGCTCTGGCTTCCCGCGCACGTTTGGAACGACAAAGCCCCAGCTCGCAAGCCCAAACACTGGCCCGCGTTGGTCTTAAGCTCTCCGTCGTCCGACAAGCTGAAAATCTCCTTGCCCTCCCCTGCCACCAGCGCTGTCAAGCAAGCCTCCGCACGCAAGCCTTTGGACCCAGCCACAGCACACTGCTCTTCACGGCCTGGCGCTCCGCTCACAAGCATGAAGGAAGCAGGCCCTGCCAAGGCCGCAGCGCCAGCCAAGCCAAAATAGCCCCAAGGCTTTGGCCCACGCATCAACACCATCACCGACTTTGCTGCAACAGGCCCGGCAAACATCACTGTCTCCTCAAAGCTGGGCTCGCTGCGCGCAATGCGCCTCCAGGCTGCGGCTTCCTCAAAGTTGCCACCGTCAGCGCTGGTCAGCACCTTCACTTCTGCCGGCGCGTAGCTCCAGCGCAACTGCACGCCCGAGATCTGCCGGCGGGAGTTGAACTCCCCTGTCCAAGAAACAACCTCGCCCGGCGCGTGGTGCCTGCCAGCGCGCGGCACTAAAACAGCAGCGCACAGTCATCTACATCTTATCTGTCTTGCCCAGCACTGCACCAATACCTGCGCGAGTTGCAAACTGCTTTGGTGAAAAGAGAAACTAATGTGCTTTTGCGTGCCCAGAAGACTCTGCCACTGCTAGGTTCGCAGCGAAAGACTTGCTGGAGTACACACTTGACGAGGTAGCAGCATCAAAAGCTGCAAACTTTTGCGCAGACACCGTCTGGGCGCACAACACCACAAAAATGAAGAACTGCGCGGCCATCCTTGAACTGCTGGCTGGCAGCGCCGGCACCTTCTTTGACAAGTTGGCTGAGACGCAATCCTACGCCGTTGCGCAACACTGCCATCTTGCAAGGCGGCTTTACAGGCTCGGTTGTCTGAGGCTGACTGCGTCTGCAAGCACGGCGCCACTTGGGGCTGCCCCAGCGCAAACTAGATCCGCCGAACACGGCCATGAGCTTGGACACGCCTCACCGAGCAGAGGCCGCCCCAACAGCTTCCAAGACTTTCGCTGTTGCCAACAACACAGAGTTTGCCTCTCCTACACCAGGGCCAAAGCGTTCCCCAATCTTCTCTCCTAGGCTCGCTAACTTGGCCGACTGCCCTGCTGCAGACACCGACTGCGCGCGGAACGCGAAGCTTCTCAAGCTGGAAGTCTTGCAAGTGGCCAACTTCGGCAGCAAGGCCTGCAGCCTTGCCACAAGCTTGCGCTGCCGCTCCACGCTGGCCCGGAGCAGCTCCCCCATGGTCCGCACTGCCACCGCAGCTGCTGGATCTTGGGCCCCAACAGCCACCTGGAAAAACTTGTCGCTTCCCAGAACCGCAGCTTCACTGCAGTCCATTGCAGCAATGCTCTCCCCCGACAAGCTTAAACACATGCCCCCCTGCCTCACTTGCCCGTCTGCCGTTGCTTCCCAAGCGCTCTGGCTTCCCGCGCACGTTTGGAACGACAAAGCCCCAGCTCGCAAGCCCAAACACTGGCCCGCGTTGGTCTTAAGCTCTCCGTCGTCCGACAAGCTGAAAATCTCCTTGCCCTCCCCTGCCACCAGCGCTGTCAAGCAAGCCTCCGCACGCAAGCCTTTGGACCCAGCCACAGCACACTGCTCTTCACGGCCTGGCGCTCCGCTCACAAGCATGAAGGAAGCAGGCCCTGCCAAGGCCGCAGCGCCAGCCAAGCCAAAATAGCCCCAAGGCTTTGGCCCACGCATCAACACCATCACCGACTTTGCTGCAACAGGCCCGGCAAACATCACTGTCTCCTCAAAGCTGGGCTCGCTGCGCGCAATGCGCCTCCAGGCTGCGGCTTCCTCAAAGTTGCCACCGTCAGCGCTGGTCAGCACCTTCACTTCTGCCGGCGCGTAGCTCCAGCGCAACTGCACGCCCGAGATCTGCCGGCGGGAGTTGAACTCCCCTGTCCAAGAAACAACCTCGCCCGGCGCGTGGTGCCTGCCAACGCACAGCACTAAAACAGCAACGCACAGTCATCTACATCTTGTCTGTCTTGCCCAGCACTGCACCAATACCTGCGCGAGTTGCAAACTGCTTTGGAGAAAAAAGAAACTAATGTGCTTTGGCGTGCCCCGAAGACTCTGCCACTGCTAGGTTCGCAGCGAAAGACTTGCTGGAGTACACACTTGACGAGGTAGCAGCATCAAAAGCTGCAAACTTTTGCGCAGACACCGTCTGGGCGCACAACACCACAAAAATGAAGAACTGCGCGGCCATCCTTGAACTGCTGGCTGGCAGCGCCGGCACCTTCTTTGACAAGTTGGCTGAGACGCAATCCTACGCCGTTGCGCAACACTGCCATCTTGCAAGGCGGCTTTACAGGCTCGGTTGTCTGAGGCTGACTGCGTCTGCAAGCACGGCGCCACTTGGGGCTGCCCCAGCGCAAACTAGATCCGCCGAACACGGCCATGAGCTTGGACACGCCTCACCGAGCAGAGGCCGCCCCGACAGCTTCCAAGACTTTCGCTGTTGCCAACAACACAGAGTTTGCCTCTCCTACACCAGGGCCAAAGCGTTCCCCAATCTTCTCTCCTAGGCTCGCTAACTTGGCCGACTGCCCTGCTGCAGACACCGACTGCGCGCGGAACGCGAAGCTTCTCAAGCTGGAAGTCTTGCAAGTGGCAAACTTCGGCAGCAAGGCCTGCAGCCTTGCCACAAGCTTGCGCTGCCGCTCCACGCTGGCCCGGAGTAGCTCCCCCATGGTCCGCACTGCCACCGCAGCTGCTGGATCTTGGGCCCCAACAGCCACCTGGAAAAACTTGTCGCTTCCCAGAACCGCAGCTTCACTGCAGTCCATTGCAGCAATGCTCTCCCCCGACAAGCTTAAACACATGCCCCCCTGCCTCACTTGCCCGTCTGCCGTTGCTTCCCAAGCGCTCTGGCTTCCCGCGCACGTTTGGAACGACAAAGCCCCAGCTCGCAAGCCCAAACACTGGCCCGCGTTGGTCTTAAGCTCTCCGTCGTCCGACAAGCTGAAAATCTCCTTGCCCTCCCCTGCCACCAGCGCTGTCAAGCAAGCCTCCGCACGCAAGCCTTTGGACCCAGCCACAGCACACTGCTCTTCACGGCCTGGCGCTCCGCTCACAAGCATGAAGGAAGCAGGCCCTGCCAAGGCCGCAGCGCCGGCCAAGCCAAAATAGCCCCAAGGCTTTGGCCCACGCATCAACACCATCACCGACTTTGCTGCAACAGGCCCGGCAAACATCACTGTCTCCTCAAAGCTGGGCTCGCTGCGCGCAATGCGCCTCCAGGCTGCGGCTTCCTCAAAGTTGCCACCGTCAGCGCTGGTCAGCACCTTCACTTCTGCCGGCGCGTAGCTCCAGCGCAACTGCACGCCCGAGATCTGCCGGCGGGAGTTAAACTCCCCTGTCCAGGAAACAACCTCGCCCGGCGCGTGGTGCCTGCCAGCGCGCGGCGCTAAAACAGCAACGCACAGTCGTCTAGTCTTATCTGTCTTGCCCAGCACTGCACCAATACCTGCGCGAGTTGCAAACTGCTTTGGAGAAAAGAGAAACTAATGTGCTTTGGCGTGCCCAGAAGACTCTGCCACTGCTAGGCTCGCAGCGAAAGACTTGCTGGAGTACACACTCGACGAGCTGGCAGCGTCGAAAGCTGCAAACTTTTGCGCAGACACAGTCTGGGCGCACAGCACCACAAGCATGAAGAACTGCGCAGCCATTCCTTCAACCGCCTACGCTTTCTTTCACAAGTTGGTTCAGACGCTGAGACGCTGAGTGGGATCACAAAGCTGCCCAGACTCCACACCCATGGGGCGGCACACACACACACACACGCAGGGTTTGTTTCTTGACACAAACACGGCGTATTTTCGCTCACCTTCTCGCAGCAACTTCATGGGGCTGCTCTCATCACCAGCACACCTCTCTGCCTCATTTCTGCATTGCGCTGCGCGCTGCCACTACTGTGAGCTTGGCCTCCTGGAAAAGAGCATCCTTTTGCGCTGCGTCCAACTTCACACCAGAGTCAGCGGCCACGCGTCGCACAGCAGCGGCAGCAGAAACTGCTTGTAGGGACGCAGCACGGCCTGAGCTGCACGCTGGGATCGCAGGCAAGGCTTCCGCCAGCTCCACCACTACAGCTGACAAGGCAGCGTCAGCCGACTCCAAGGCTGGCAGCTCGGACCGCAGCGCAGCACCAGCGCCGGTATCCAACGTCCCACAGACACTGCAAAGTATTTATCCCGAGCGTCCCCGCTCTTCGCAGCAGTAGCGCAGGATTCTAGAACAGCTTGCATCGCTGGCCCAAGCACTTCCAGGGACCGCACTCCGTACAGCGTGTGACCAGCCAATGAGCCGTGCACCGGGTGAGGCCTTGTCATGACCAGCTTCACCCCACGCGCAAGCTCTGCGTTTGGCAAAGACACCTTCACACGCTTCAAGGCGTTGGAGTCTGTGGCGTACACCTCCGTCCAACGGCCATCGTTAGAGCTGATCTGCAGCGCAAAAGCTGACGGCGCATACTCAAAATCCAAAACAACTGCAGACACACGCGCTGGCTCTCCCAAGTCGACAGACAAGGTGACGGGCCCTTGTTCGTCCAGCTTCGACGCCCAAAAGCTGGAAGCCACACCGTCCACGGCCAACACAGCACCGTGCCCAGGATCCAACGTGGAGCTGGCCACTACAGACGCCCCTGCTGCAGCATCAGCAACGTGCGGAGCAAGCCCTGTCTGACTCAAGCACACCCCACCAGCGCCAAGCTTCACCTGCCCGTTGCCCTGCAGCTCCCACTTCGCCTCTGGCCCTGCGTTATCACACGCAGCAAGCTTCAACACCTCGCCAGACGCAGCGCGTTCGAGGCCGGCGCCCAAGCACTTGCCAGACGCAGTGTTGGTCAGCGCGCCGCCAGGCGTCAAAGCCCAGACCTCACGCCCATCCATCGCAGCCACAGACTCGCTGCAGGCTTCCAAGTAAACTGCTGCACCAGTCCCAACAAGGCACATCTCCTCCTGCGAAGTAATCCCGCTAATGAGCATGAAGCTGGCAGGAGGCCCAGCTGCTGCTGCAGCTGCTTGCGGGCCAAGCAACAGGACAGCAGAAAGACGCCACATGTTTCAACAACACAACACCACAAAAATCTGCCACTGCTTTCACAAAGGCTGCCTGCCAAAACAGCGCCGGCGTTGATCTTTACACGGAGCTTCAGCAACCAAGGCTTGCTCTTGCATTGCAGCCATGCCAGCGCCAAACCTCCTGCGCGGCAAAGCTGACTAATTTGAAAGGGTTCCTTGCAGCAACTTCATGGGGCTGCTCTCATCACCAGCACACCTCTCTGCCTCATTTCTGCATTGCGCTGCGCGCTGCCACTACTGTGAGCTTGGCCTCCTGGAAAAGAGCATCCTTTTGCGCTGCGTCCAACTTCACACCAGAGTCAGCGGCCACGCGTCGCACAGCAGCGGAAGCAGAAACTGCTTGTAGGGACGCAGCACGGCCTGAGCTGCACGCTGGGATCGCAGGCAAGGCTTCCGCCAGCTCCACCACTACAGCTGACAAGGCAGCGTCAGCCGACTCCAAGGCTGGCAGCTCGGACCGCAGCGCAGCACCAGCGCCGGTATCCAAGTTCCACAGACACTGCAAGTATTTTATTCCCGAGCGTCCCCGCTCTTCGCAGGCAGTAGCTGCAGGATTCTAGAACAGATTCGCATCGCTTGGACCAAGCACTTACAGGGACGCACCTCGTCACAGCGTGTGACAACAATGGAGACGCGCACCGGGTGAGGCCTTGTCATGACCAGCTTCACCCCACGCGCAAGCTCTGCGTTTGGCAAAGACACCTTCACACGCTTCAAGGCGTTGGAGTCTGTGGCGTACACCTCCGTCCAACGGCCATCGTTAGAGCTGATCTGCAGCGCAAAAGCTGACGGCGCATACTCAAAATCCAAAACAACTGCAGACACACGCGCTGGCTCTCCCAAGTCGACAGACAAGGTGACGGGCCCTTGTTCGTCCAGCTTCGACGCCCAAAAGCTGGAAGCCACACCGTCCACGGCCAACACAGCACCGTGCCCAGGATCCAACGTGGAGCTGGCCACTACAGACGCCCCTGCTGCAGCATCAGCAACGTGCGGAGCAAGCCCTGTCTGACTCAAGCACACCCCACCAGCGCCAAGCTTCACCTGCCCGTTGCCCTGCAGCTCCCACTTCGCCTCTGGCCCTGCGTTATCACACGCAGCAAGCTTCAACACCTCGCCAGACGCAGCGCGTTCGAGGCCGGCGCCCAAGCACTTGCCAGACGCAGCGTTGGTCAGCGCGCCGCCAGGCGTCAAAGCCCAGACCTCACGCCCATCCATCGCAGCCACAGACTCGCTGCAGGCTTCCAAGTAAACTGCTGAAGCAGTCCCAACAAGGCACATCTCCTCCTGCGAAGTAATCCCGCTAATGAGCATGAAGCTGGCAGGAGGCCCAGCTGCTGCTGCAGCTGCTTGCGAGCCCAGCAACAGGGCAGCAGAAAGACGCCACATGTTTCAACAACACAACACAACAAAAAACTGCCACTGCTTTCACCAAGGCTGCCTGCCAAAACAGCGCCGGCGTTGATCTTTACACTTCAGCAACCAAGGCTCGCTCTTGCATTGCAGCCATGCCAGCGCCAAACCTCCTGCGCGGCAAAGCTGACTAATTTGAAAGGGTTCCTTGCAGCAACTTCATGGGGCTGCTCTCATCACCAGCACACCTCTCTGCCTCATTTCTGCATTGCGCTGCGCGCTGCCACTACTGTGAGCTTGGCCTCCTGGAAAAGAGCATCCTTTTGCGCTGCGTCCAACTTCACACCAGAGTCAGCGGCCACGCGTCGCACAGCAGCGGAAGCAGAAACTGCTTGTAGGGACGCAGCACGGCCTGAGCTGCACGCTGGGATCGCAGGCAAGGCTTCCGCCAGCTCCACCACTACAGCTGACAAGGCAGCGTCAGCCGACTCCAAGGCTGGCAGCTCGGACCGCAGCGCAGCACCAGCGCCGGTATCCAACGTTCCCACAGACACTGCAAAGTATTTATCCCGAGCGTCCCCGCTCTTCGCAGCAGTAGCGCAGGATTCTAGAACAGCTTGCATCGCTGGCCCAAGCACTTCCAGAGACCGCACTCCGTACAGCGTGTGACCAGCCAATGAGCCGTGCGCCGGGTGAGGCCTTGTCATGACTACCTTCACCCCACGCGCAAGCTCTGCGTTTGGCAAAGACACCTTCACACGCTTCAAGGCGTTGGAGTCTGTGGCATACACCTCCGTCCAACGGCCATCGTTAGAGCTGATCTGCAGCGCAAAAGCTGACGGCGCATACTCAAAATCCAAAACAACTGCAGACACACGCGCTGGCTCTCCCAAGTCGACAGACAAGGTGACGGGCCCTTGTTCGTCCAGCTTCGACGCCCAAAAGCTGGAAGCCACACCGTCCACGGCCAACACAGCACCGTGCCCAGGATCCAACGTGGAGCTGGCCACTACAGACGCCCCTGCTGCAGCATCAGCAACGTGCGGAGCAAGCCCTGTCTGACTCAAGCACACCCCACCAGCGCCAAGCTTCACCTGCCCGTTGCCCTGCAGCTCCCACTTCGCCTCTGGCCCTGCGTTATCACACGCAGCAAGCTTCAACACCTCGCCAGACGCAGCGCGTTCGAGGCCGGCGCCCAAGCACTTGCCAGACGCAGTGTTGGTCAGCGCGCCGCCAGGCGACAAAGTCCAAACTTCGCGCCCATCCATCGCAGCCACAGACTCACTGCAGGCTTCCAAGTAAACTGCTGCACCAGACCCAACAAGGCACATCTCCTCCTGCGAAGTAATCCCGCTAATGAGCATGAAGCTGGCAGGAGGCCCAGCTGCTGCAGCTGCTTGCGAGCCCAGCAACAGGGCAGCACAAAGACACCACATGCTTCAAGAAGCAAGACAAGGACAAGGAAAGCTGCTATGTCTTTCGCACCACTGCCTGCCCTGAACAAAAAAGTGAAAGCGTTGCGAGCTACAGCAAACAAACCCACAGGCACTCCCCTCCCACTTGTTTTTCACGCAACTGCCACACCTACCCTCAACCTCACAACAAGCTGTCAACAAGCACAAGACAGGGAAGGGCAGTACCTGAGGGTTGGCCACAAGCATGCAAGCAAGCTGGTGCAGCATCCCAGTTGAGCCACCCAGACCACACACCCCTCCACGCACAATCGCAACACGCATCTGACTAAACCACAAGCTTGCTTGCACACGCCTCTTTACCTTATTTCTGTGTGGTGCGCGCTGCCACTACTGTGAGTTTCCGAACAACTGACGCTGAGATCGCAGGCATTTGAGCTGACGCAAGCGCTTGCAAGAAGCGCAAGTGTCATGACTACACTGTCCGCGGCCAACACAACACAAAGATGGCGAACGCCTTACCATAGCTCTGCGTAAACCTTCTCTGCGTGAGTCTTGGCCCACTTTGCGCGCAACCCAACTCTCACAGCTGCGACAATCTCCGCAATGTGGCAGCAAGCGAGAGCGGGCTTAAGATGCGCTTGACTTCCGCAGTCAAGTCGGCAGGTGAATGTTCTTGGCATGGCCAATACGCCTGGCACCTATCTTGCCACTTTGCAAGCATCCACTGGTTGAAGCCGTCAAATCGCGCAGCGGCCGCGCATGGCCCTGTGTACTCGGGGCCAGGCTGGCATTCCCAGCGAGCCTTGGACGTCGGGCGGAAACCGTGCGGACATTGGTGGCTGGAGTAATCCCTGACAGCCGCACGAACTGAGCAAGTGTTTTGCTCCAAGGCCCTTGCCTGTCACATGTCTGGCAGGGCCAACGAGCTGCACACATCTTCGACCTAGTTGCCAACATCCCGTCTTCGCTGCACGTGTGGGAACACTACTGTTCAGTCAGCAGACCATCTTAACTTTGCAGGCGTGGACATGTTGCGAAAGTAAACTCGCTGAGGGCACGGACCTTGGAACCGCTCGCGTGCATCTGCGCAGCAATCCCCAGTGCAGCACGGACCCAAGTACTCCACTGCTGGCAAGCATGCTGCGTCGTCAGGCAAGAACACGAACCCCTGCGCAAGCAAAGTCAAAGCACAACCAACACCAGGCTGTTGTTTCGTGAAGCCTGGGGGCACAAGACGGACATATCAGCGTCGCACTGTTGTTCTTTTCGCGCAGGCTTCGCACGCTTTCTTGGCCCAGGAACCTGAAACGCAAGGGCGAAGCAAAAGGCTCCTCGTCGTCATCGCCCGGAGCTACCAGCTTGAGCCCGCGCAGGACATCGTGCAGGTCATCTGAACAAGCACAATTGCGGCGCTTGCAACACGTCAACTTCAGAAAGTAAGCAAGCCTGGCACATCTGGCGCCATTGTTATTTTTGAGTTTGCAAGCACTGCTCCTGCAACACGTTACACGCCTGCCTGACTTCGGATCTGACAGGTAAAGCCAGCACCAACATCATCGAGCACATCTCCTCTGGCAAAACCTTGCCAAACTTACTCGCTCTCCACTCATGCGCCAAGTGGCACACTAACCACGCGCGCCTGTCTGAATCGAGCCAACGCGGTGCAATAACAGCGCAACAGCAGCGACGCAAAACGCCTCGAACATTCTTGCTGGCGCCTTCGCTGGCCCTGTAAATGATGTTCTTGCGCAGGCAGGCTTGCTTACGGCTAGAACAAAGCAGACCAATGCAAATAATGTACATAGAACAACTTGCCAACCGAGTGGCCCTCTAAAAGATAAGAGTGTCTGGGGTCGCCAGACATTTTCGGGGCAGCATTTGTCGCGGCCGCTGCTTGCTTTGCGGCATCAACAAGGCTGCGCCAACCCCTCTTTCCAGCTTGGCTGCAGCCTGCAGCTGATCCGCCAGTACGCTCTGGTCTGCCAGCTGCAGCAAGTCTTCGCTACTCCCCGCTACTTGTCCGCAACTCCAACAGGCCAGCATGGAAGCTGCTCCAGGTGGGCCAAGTATTCGCACGCCTTTTGCCAGCACAAGCGCAACAAACACGTCAGCCCGTGCGATTGCAGAAGCCCCTGCGCAGCTCACGCCAGCAAAAACCACGCCACGGCTGTCCTCAACCTGGGGGCAACAGGGCTGCGCGGCTGCGCGCGTGTGCACCTTTTCAACAACCACGCACAGGCGCACGCTCAAGGCAAGCCAGCACGCGCGGCGGAACCTGCGCGCCAAGAAACCTTTTCGCGCCCATCTCAAACAAAGGTTAAGCGCCAAGGATGTGCTTCAGCATGAAATCCTAAAAATGCCCGGCGCATTGTTTCGCAGCCATCCCCCTGATTTTTCTTCCTGTGTGGGGCAGGCCAACACTTTGCGAAGCACACGACACAGCATTGTTCGGCGAAACTTGGTCACCTACGGCTGCCTCCGATTACACTTTCACAGGCGGGAGCTCGCCCGCGCCCGCACTGCCTGCCTCTGCCTCCCGCGTCTCTCCTTCCTGAGCAACATCTTGGCCTTTGCGGCTGTCGCTGCCAGGCAACAGGGCAGACTCCGCGGATCTCGCCAACCCTTGGCGGCTAGCTCGCGCGTTCTTGCCCAGCCGTTGCGCGCGCAGGCCGCCAGCGATGGCTGCTGGGGCTGCCAGAAGCTCAGCTTCTTCTTCCACAGCGCTCTGAGACTCGGCAAGAGGCACGGCGTCAAACATCTGGGGGTCCTTGCATCTCGGAGCAACTTTTTGAAAAGCATTGTCTTGCAAGAGCAGGCCTCTGGGCTATCTAACCCGCTCTGGCTGAAATCAGCGGGCGGGCAATCACGCGGAAATGGGTTTGCGTCGTCGAAGGTCTGCGCAAGCAGCAGCTTCACCTTCTGACAGGAAAACCTGCTGCTGCGCTGCCTGGTACTGAGGGGCGGCCCTGCCAAGATCCAAGCGTTGCGCCGACGCCAACTCTGATGAGGCCTTGCCTCCAAACGTTCCAGAAAAACGCCTGTCAATCGCCAAACAAAATATTGGACATATCACTACTTGTCAAGGCACACCACAGTGCACAGCGGCGGCACACTCACCATTGTACACACGCCAATCACATCATCCAGCCAAAATCCTGCGCGCTCTTGCCGCACTGCGCTACAAAAATGCAATCAGAAGTGTCCTGGACAGAGCACCAGCGGCAAAATACACCTGGGTTTGGCAACACACACGCTTTGCGCCTGCGCGTGGAGAGACGCCCCAAACGCTAAACCCCCTTGCCGCGTGGGTGACACTCTTGCGTTGCGCGCCCAGGCGCAGGGGGAAGCACATGGGCACCCGCCCGCCCACCGGCATGAACTCTGCCCGGCTGAAAGGCGTTGTGCAACGAGGAAAAATCGACGAGCAATGCATGGACATGAAGCTGGAGAAGCACGCCTCCCCAAAAAATGCACCGTCACTGCTGCAGCGAAGTAAAGAGCTGCCTGCCTTGTACGCAGCGTCGGATGTTTTCCCGACCCTGCCAAACAAGGCCAACTCTTTCGGGCGGTCACGCGCAGATTTCTGACTTTGAAGCATATGTGTTTGGAAATCCGCTGATGATTCCATCCATCCTGACATCACGCGCGAGAATTCGTCTTCTATCAACCACGCACACAAGCGACAAAATCTCTTTTAGACAAGAGTCATGCTGTCAGTGACGTCCGCCATTCTGGCCAAGCCAACAACAGTTCACGTGCATTGAGCAATTGGCAGCGTTGGGCACACATGAAGTCAACCATTGGAATCGGGTAAAGAACTGCGCCAAAGCAATTGTGGCCTCCAGACCAACACTCGCAAGCCATCGCGCGCACTGCGCACTCAGCGCGCACCAGTGACCATTGGCATGCTGGCGCAAAATCGCAGCTTTCACACATGTGCTTGGAAGAGAGGTAAAGAATGGTCGTGCCAAAACAAAGGCATCAGGATCCAGATCCTGCGGGCAGGCAACAATAGTCTTGTAGCTAACTCTAAGAACAGCAAGCGCTATTGACACAAAGCTTCCAACTCAAAGGCTCACTTCAAGGCCAAGGGGCGGCGGCGGGATCTGCACGCAACACTTCTGGGGCGTCTCACCAGCGGTCTACCAAGATTTGCGCGCACCATTGGCGGGACAAAGTGCACCACAGCAGCCTGGCATTGAAACAGATTTGCGCCGCGCGAATCCCAGCCTTCTTTCTGTGCTGCCAAGCAACGATGATCACCTGCTACAGCGAATCACAACACCTTCCTCTCTTCAGGCAAACGCTCACCTGCACCATCCCCAGCCCCATAGCCACAGCCTAGTAAGCTTCGGCGCTGCAAATCAATTGACAGTGGCTGCACACGCAAGCACACCAACCTGCTTGATGAGCACAGTTGGTAAAATTGCATCCGCAGCTCCTTGCCACACTCGACAACACTTTGTCTTGCTTGCCAAGCTCCGCTCACAGTCACTCTGTCCTGGCCCAGACGCTGAAGAGCCAAGCTTGGCGAGCCTGAAAACTGTCAAGCTAGGGGGCGCAACAGTCTGCAATTCTTGGACAATTCTTCGCATTTTTGAGACGTCAAAACCAAAGGCTCTAGAAGCTCCGCCAGGAAATGCAGCTACGCCCGTCACCTTGCAACGCAAACGCACGGCGACAAGCGTTCGCGCGGTTAAAGCCTGCTCCGCCGGAGCCATCATGCTCCGCGTGTCTGCCACAAAATCGTGCGGTTGGCGCAACACTGCACAATGTTCTGTCACACCGCAATGCGGCGCGTTTGGCGCCAGCGTGTAGGCTGAGTACAAGTTGGAAGCTTCTGCCCTTGATAAGCTTGTGTTCAAATGTCGCAGGAGGTGATCGTGGGCCTGTGCGCGAGCAAAGCAACTTAAGCTTGCTGTGGCCCAAGCTTGTTCCTTCCAGTCAAAGCGCTGCTCCCAATCTTCCAATGTTGCGTCAAGCCCCTTAGCGGCCAAAGGTTCAGAACTGCAGTCTTGCGGCGCGTGGCTCTCATGGTCTGGGCTTCGGGCGTGCGCCAGCTTGTCACGGCCAACGACAGCAGCCGTCTCACTGCTGAACACTGTGGCAACTTCGGCCCTTACGACCGTCAGCACAAGCAAAGCCAAACGCGTCATTGGCCAAACTGAAGCAAGAGCTTTCGTCACACCAGCTGCGCTTTCCTTGCTTGCAATCATGGCACAGTTTAACACTAAACGTTTTTGAAAGACAAAACGGGAAGGCTCAAACTTTTCATTGGCTCAACACAAACAGGGCTTGAATCGCTCAGTGAGACCGCGGGATTGACACGGCGGCGCGGAAATTTCTTGCTAGCACGGCAGATCAAACCACACTCGTCGGCGCAGGCTTGGGCGCTGGCCTCCCCACGCGTCGTCAGTCAGTCAAGGAGGTTCGATATTTCTGCCAAGCGCTGCTTGCTTTCAGAGACAAAGCTCTGCACCCCAGCCTGCCAGACGCGCTTGCAGGTTGCTCCCGCCTCATGCGTCGTTCACCCCCGCCGGCTTCGGCACTTTCGACTTTCGCAAGCTTGTCCACACGTACGGCGACTGCAAAACCACGACCGCAAACTGCCAGGCAAGCATGGAAGTCGCCAACGCCTGCGTCTTCCTTTGGTAGTCTGCCCAACCGACAACAGTTACCACTTTCCGCAAGACTGCGAAATTGAAAGCCTCCCAAAGGATGAGCGCCTACTGCACCTCGCCAACCCAAAGTCAAAAGCATTCTGCCTGCTGGCTTCAGCATTGCCCCGCCAAAGTCAGGCTTGTTAGGACGAACCAGTTCTGCCAGAAAAAAAGCGCAGCTTTGTCTCTGGTAAGCTACGCAGCCAGCCTTTGAACAGCTCTCGAACATGGTCGAGCGGGCCTTGAGCTGCACACGCGTGCGTGACCACACACACAAACACAAAGCGCCACATCATTTCAGCACTAGACCCGGATCGAACGCTTGAGCGCCTGTGACGCTGCTACCAGAGAACAACTCACAACGCAAGCACCAAAGCTGCACAAGGCCACAATGTTTTTTTCTGCGCCAGCTGGGGCCAAACGTCTGCAAGCAGCTGGCAAGCACCATGAAGCGGCACAAGGCCGTACGTCCACCGTTCCCACGCCGGAGCAGATTTGGCGTCGTTATGCTCTGCGCGCCCGTTGAACAAAGTTAATTGCAACGTTAGGAGGCCTTGTCTTTTTGCGACTTAGTCAAACATACCTTTACAAACGTCTGGAGAAGGACAGGCGCTTTGTCAGAGGCCTGCGTTGTTGCATCACGCAATTCAGAATGCAAGGGTTCAGAAGCGCAAGTGCTGGGTTTGCTTGTTGGGGTTGCCAAACACCAAGGCTTTAGTGTGTCTATGCCTAGCCTGCCCACCTACACTACAAGCTCTCGGGCTTGTCGCCAGCCATTCGGCAGACATGTTCTCACTGCGTTTTTCCTCTCAGGCTCGCCTCCACCTTCTCTTCCCTAACAGCGACTTGCAAGGGAGGGCCGCAAGCCACAAGTATCAACGCAAGTCTGGCCCCTCGGCAACTTGTTCAGCAACACTGTCCGCCTATCGCTTGTTGCACGGCCGACGCGCAATGTCACACGCGCCGTGTGTCCTCGCGGAAACTGGACATTGCCTCGTTGAAGCTGTGCGCAGGAACTGGAACACACCCAGCTACATGTCAAAGCACGTCAATTGTTGGCGCCAACTACGGTCCGTCATAATTGACTCGCACTTCTGTTGGCCTCAGCAGGTCAATCTCAAACAACACTTGGGCGTCTCGTCTGCATGAAATTTGCAGCTTAGCTCAGCCAAGCGCAGACCAGCTT
>CAUJNA010001453.1:0-30000 GCA_963377175.1 Effrenium voratum
ATCCATGCAACCCCTCAACACTACATCAATCTTCGCAACTAACTTGTAAACCAAACTCTAGTTAGAGCCTCAACCCTAGATCCCAAGCCAAACAGCCATACGTCCGGACCCTAAAGGCCCTAGAACAGACCCAACATCAATACTGGACGCTGAACGTTTTTGGCTATGCCCGATTAACAAAAGCCGAAAGGCGAAACGTCAAACTTTTAGCAACAGCAACCATCTTGGTTAAGCCCGATAGTCTTGTTGAGAAAGCACATAAACCAACGAAGCAGCAAGAAATTAATGACTCTCCCAAGCCAAACAGCCATACGTCCGGACCCTAAAGGCCCTAGAACAGACCCAACATCAATACTGGACGCTGAACGTTTTTGGCTATGCCCGATTAACAAAAGCCGAAAGGCGAAACGTCAAACTTTTAGCAACAGCAACCATCTTGGTTAAGCCCGATAGTCTTGTTGAGAAAGCACATAAACCAACGAAGCAGCAAGAAATTAATGACTCTTCGATTGTTCGCAGAGTTGTGCCTTTGACACAACACACATGTGAAGCCGACTGCAACAGAAGCTGTTTAACACGTGTATTCAACTGTCCTGTGAGTATGTACGTCCAAGTGTCTGACGTTGGATTCCACTTCGTGATGTTTGCATGTATACGTGCGACGCACAAGCCACACCACATTCAACAACTACCGCCACTTGAACGGTATCCCTCTGCATAGCTTTGGATCTGCGCAAAATTACTGCCACTCACAATGTAAAACTACGGCATCGAAGGAACCTGCATCATGGATAAGCTAACTTCCCCCCTAGGTGAGGATGTTCATAACTTGTGCAGCTCACTCCACTTTGAAGGTCTCCTTTGGCACGTCTCGCACCACAACGTTCACGTCCGGCTCATCCTGCGGCCCAACTTCGCCGGGCCCCTCCCTACATCTTCCTTTGTCTCAATCAACACATCCAGAGACGGGCGCAGAACATCTTAGCCGCAGGGCTCTGGCACAGGTAGCTGACTTCAAGGGCCCAGATGCGACATGACAGGTCATGTGACGGTGGAAATGAACGTGCGAACATCTATTGCAACGGGTTCTGCATCTTGGGTGCTGTAGATCCCCCAGCAAAAAGTTTAACTTTTTGCTGGTTAAAAGGACATGTGAGGAGAATCCAAAACGTTAAAGTCTAAAGAACCAACCCAATAGCAGTACAGGCATGTGGTTGTAATCCATGCAACAATCTTCGCTTTTAGATGGCAAGTCCGCGACCCTGGTGAGCACTCCCACGGGAAAGGCAATTGATTACTTGTGGCCAAGCTACGTGCACAAACTGTGACCGGAAGCTTTCCTATGCTGGATGTACCAAGTATAGCAAATCTTTGCGTTGTTTTGGCAGCTGAAGAAAACACAGAAGTACGTACCACTGCATCTTGTGTGCAAAGTGGCCCAAGTTTGCTTGTCTTGTTGCTTGTCTGCACCTGAAGATTCTTGCACCTAGCCAGGCACGCCCATCTGGCCTGGCAGGCCTATCAAGTTATGCCGACGACAACAGCAATATATTAAGTGTGACAAAACAATATGTCCCTATCAGACAGCAGCCGCCGCAGCAAAAACATCACTTTCTGAGTAGAACAATTCATTGGCACCACAAACTCAGAGCAGTTTGTTTCCCGATCAACTGACTTCACCACAAGTGTTCAAGTCCGGAAACAGAGGAAATGGATCAAGCAACAAGATAGGGGCTCGTTTGAGGAGGGTCTACCACCGTTCCGACTTGTTTCATCCGCAAGTTGCTAACCAATAAATGGACCTCTCCTTTTCTTCTCGGACAGCCGCTAAGATTAATCTTTAGCCGGTCATCGGATCCCGCTAGCCCTGAATCCTGGTAAGTGAGTGAACCAGACAGGGCACATGAGTGAATCCTCTTAGTGGAATGCGTGAACGGCATGCCTTCAATTGCCAGCATGGCGTTGAGCAACGAAAAACCATCTCAGGGCCAAAGGGCGACAGGTTCCCTTCCGGAACATGGGAAAAAGAACACAGACCCAAGTCCAAATGTCTTTCACCACTTGTCTGAATGCACTATGTATGGGTCTGCAAAATCACATGTATATCCTTTTGGTTCCTCTCTTGGCATACACGCCGTCCTGTCGCCACCTCAAATTGATCCCTGGGACTAGGACCCCTTGTGCATCATAGAGGGAAACTAGGCAAATATGTTTTTAGTGGTCGCTCCAGCCCAAAAGTTAGGCAAATCCGCAAACGCCTGTGCGAAACAAAGTATATTACAATAAGGCAGTGGTTCGTTAGGCCTCCCACTTTTGTGGGGAGCAGGGAAATGGGAAAGTCCCTTCCTCCCCACCATAGATCAGCAATGTCCGTTGCTGTCTAAATTGCTATGACAATCCCCAACTACAGCCCAAAAGTCGCGAAAAACATTCCTCTTGAGTCCCTGGCAAGTGGCGCAGTCCAAACTGGAATTCCAGGTTCGTTTGGCGGGTCCTTGACAACTGCTTCACACTGTTTGCATTCATTTTTGCTTCGAGGGCTCCAATGTTTTGTTCAGCGGACCCCGTTCTAAAAAAAAACAAAACATTTTGTTTCACCTACATCTCTCCTCTTGGGGAATGCGACCAACACAGGTGCCCATTTTTAAGGATAACAAATAACAGGGAAATGAAACAATCCTCTTAAGCAAATGTAACATCTCTACTCTTGGTATGGTAGCGAAAAACTTTGTTTTTTGCAGACCCCCAGTAAACACGAACAGAACCAAACAACTAAAAAACCAAAAAACATGCCAAGAACAGTGAAGGTAAGATAACCTTAATTCCGTCAATGATCCCCGCCCACGCGCCCACTTCAGACTCCCGCCTGAACGGCAGCCTCTTCACCAGCGGCCGCCTCTGGGCTATTCTCCTTCTCGAACTCATCTAGCACGGCCTCTCGGCCCGGTCTGGCAGCTAAGGGGACCCCTTTGGGGTGGTTTTCCCGGGAAGAAAACTTGAAGCCACCTGGAGGGGTCCACAAATTTTGAGAAAGACACATATATTGACGAGACCTCAAATGGCTACTTCAAACCAAACCCAAAAGGGTATCCTTCTACGGGTTGATTTCCCATTCTTTTCAGCCATCGTTATTTTCAAAAACCGATCGCCATTTCCCCAGGGTTTGTGATGGTTTTCTAGAAAGAAGGATCCCTGGAAAGAACGGGGAAGTTACCCCTAGAATCCTGAGAGACCTCTGTTTCAAGCCCTGGGTGCCTCTCGAGCTGTTGCTAGACAAGGTTCGCTGCGTCTCCTTTTCGGCGTGGCCCGAAATCGGAGAAATCCAACCGGCCTTGGGCGGATCAGGTTCAATCCGATGCTGGCTCTGCCGGACAAGACGCCGCCCTTGTTGAGTGGACAAGGGGAAAGAAGGATCGAAACTACCCCCGGTTTTGGTGGAAGTGCAAGTTTCGCTGGCGACACAGGTTGACCCTTCAGGAATCCTTCCCGGAAAGGTGAGGTTGCACACCTCCTGTGAGGTCACGAGAATTTGCCGAGACCCTCCAGAGGTCATGGAACAAAAGGAACGCCCAAGGCGTTGGAAGCGTTGGAAGCTGATCTTCAAGAGACTCGAAAAAGGACAAAAGGGCGCACAGGTCTGGGATTCTGATGAGGGTGTGTCTCTTTTGTCGCGACTGCCCTGTATGAGATTGGTTTAAAGGGAAAACGACAAGGAAAGCAAAAATGGCAGAAAAGGGAAAGGCAAAGGAATGCTTAATTCAACTGAGGTCAGAACCAATGCGTTCCGAGATCCGGCCCAAAAGCGGCCTGTCTGATCCCGTTCAGCCGCTCCATCTGATGGTTGTAGGAGGCCTCCGTTGTGCACCTCGAGCCAAGGGATAGCACCGTTGGAGCCCTTCCCAAACCTTAACTCGGTTGCTTTCTGCTCCCCTGCGAAAATTTTAACTTTTAGTATTTTTTAGTGGTTTAATGGAAACCTAACATCCAAGCAAAATGCACAAAAGTGAAGCATTCCCAGAACTTAATCCGGGATTCCCATTTCCTTAAGGTTCCAACTTCCAATTTCCCAAAAATACTCCGTGTGACATCAGGTCTGGCGGAAACCTCAAAAGGTACACATTGGGCCCAGTGGGCAAGGGTAGACCGTGTCAGAGTGTTGCATCCCGCAAAAGGGCAAGGACCGGCAAGGAAGATTTCAACGCACAAACTGTCAGTAATTGCATTCTACTTTCTAAGACACACAGGTCAATGTCGGCAAAAAGGTGTGTGCAAGGCAATGATCTAGATGGTAGAAACATCGACGTGACTTCAGCTGGAGATTGCCCCCCTCCGTGTGAAGAATTCCTGGTGTACGCCAATACCTGAACTAGATCTACATGAGGACGACCTTGGATGCTAGTGGGATTGCATTCCGGTCGCAAGCCGAACACTGCTATTGGTGAAATAATTTGCCAAAATGTATTGTCACTCAAAGATATGTTTACCAATCCTGAGTGATGATGTGTTTCCTTCACAAGGGAACAACTCAATATCAACTACCTTCCTGCACATGTAACTCAAATACCATCATCTCCAAAGAAACAAAAATATTGAAGGACCCCTGCGGGTTGCAATTGCGGAAACAAAAACCAATCCAGCTGCCTTTCAACAACTCCGATCCAATCCGAGATCCAGTGGCCACACGATCTTCTCGCCGTAGGCCTCGCGTGGACTTTTGATAGGTTCATCCAACAGCCCGTTCCCCAGCGAGCAGCAGCGCAGCAGGCGGTTGGGACCATAAGAACGAATTGTGTAGTCAAATCAAATGGGGGCAATAAGGGATGAACGATTTCGACCCGTGTCGACTAGGCAAAGGCCTCCATCTACGAACCTTTGGCAGCCGCAAACACAAGGGCCAATATACAATAGGTGCATGTTGGAAGGGCACATATTAGGGGCATACATGGTTTGGACCGAGACTCCCGAGGCTTCCAAGTTTCTGCACCCACGCGGCACTGATCGAACAATCAGATTTCGTGCGCGCATTGCGATTCACCATGCTACTTGGGTGTTCGGTCAAATTTGTAAGT
This sequence comes from Effrenium voratum, assembly GCA_963377175.1. Classification (NCBI taxonomy): domain Eukaryota; class Dinophyceae; order Suessiales; family Symbiodiniaceae; genus Effrenium; species Effrenium voratum. The sequence continues at coordinate 5,070 of CAUJNA010001453.1, forward strand.
TGAAACGAAGCACACCTTCGTAGAACAAAACAGTTAGGAGTTTCAAATTTGATGCGACGCCAAAAAGCTGACTGTGCGGACATGATTTATGCGCTGCTGTCATGTGCCGTGCGTTGATCAGTGATGAAAGCCACGGTCAATATTCATTCCTTGTGCCTTGAACTGAAGTCCCCACATGCATTCGTGGTAAGCTGGCATGCGCAGGTTTATGTATGCGTACCCCCTGGCACACCCTTGCAATCCCGATTCCACAAGACTCCGTGGAGCAAGCCGGGGCCAAGATGTTGGGAAACAAACAGGGACTGGGAAGGAACAGGAACCGGGGTCAGGATACCTTCCTATGACAGTCAGCCCACATCTTCCCCAGTGGGATCCAAATTTTATCTCCTCATCCTTGCTCCGCAGTCCCTGCTTGTTTGTCATTCCGCGTGGACAGCTTCAGCCCAAAGCAACATGTCCAAGCCAAGTACTCTCCACGAAGCATCCCTTGAGCGCATTACACGGTTATGAGTTATGGTTGCTACTGGCATGCCATGAATGTGTATTCGGCAAGGGTCAATCCGAATGTTTCACAATCAGTTGGATCATCTTGCAAAAATGAACAAACGCGCTACCTGGACTGGAAACAAGCTTGCGGCCTCTTGTGGGACTGTTTCTTCCACACATTTGTAGGGTCGGCACATGGTGTTGCGGTGCAAATGCACGCTTAGATTCTGGCAATCATATTTGGTAATTTGACCTTGGCTACAGAAGGGGTCTGGAAGAATTCAGGCATTTCCCATCCCCTTTAGCTTTCCCCTTTCGGGACATGTGATAAATGATGGTCTATTTACCACCCGCAATGATGGCAAGTCCTGGCCAAACCAAGCGGGGATCGGGGCTCCAACCCGGGAGGGGTCGAAGAGCAGAAGGATGTCCTCTAAGGGATACTTCTCAAAGTCCTCGCGAGCTGAGTTGGGTCCAAGTGAGACCCCCCGCAAAGCTGGCCGGTCCCCGTTGCCAAGCAAACAGCCGAGTGTTTGCTTTTTTCTTGTGGCATGCGATGCGCAATTGGTGCGCGTAAAAATGAGATCCATGTGTGTGTGTTTTAGCGAGAGTGCCTGCCTGGTTCAGAACTAACACTTTGAGTTCGGTGTATAAGATGATGTGCATCAAGGACATGCACGTCTGTGCTCGAATCAGAGCGCAATCATCCGGTCGCTTTGTCCCTTTGTGGGTCAATCCATCCAAACGCTAATCTCAAATTGCCACTGTCTGAGCTTGTTGTACTGCCGGCGTGCAAGTGGCAAACGCACCCGACAACAAAACAATACAGCATTCTGAAGCCAAGTGTCCGAAACCTGAATAAGCAAATTGTGAAAAAAGGCTTCATCATTGGGCTTTCTGGTTCAAGTGAAGAGCTCGTCAGATCCAGGCCCCTAAGTATCAGTCCACGAGCCCATTGAATGATGATTGGAAAGCTTATGACTAATTACTCCTTCCAAAGCTGGCCTTGACTGGGACTTTAGGCAGAAGCAAATGCCAGGGTCGGCCAAGAATAAGCTCCACAGGTGGCATGCAACATGCCCACCGTTCGAGTCCGAGTCCCCGTCCAAGCTTCCTGTCGAACCCTTGTGGCAGAACTTGGGCTTTGCACTCCGGGAAGCGCAAGCCACCAACTGGTTCAATGCTCACTGCACAACCTAGGCTTGACTGTCTTCCATCACCACCATTGGAGTAAGAAAAGCGAAATACTAAACACTGACGTGGCCAAAGGCAAGGGCTTTAAGCCATCTGTTTAGCTGATATTCTACTTTTCCACTTTTTACATGTACAGGTAGGCAGAAGCTGGCACACATGTTGGAAGAGGATCATGGGGCCGCACTGGGAGGTGAGTCCAGGCTCGTGGTCTACCCTCTTTAGTTGAGGTTTGGGATGAAGGTTTAACTTGGATTGAAGCCTCAGCCTTCAGTTTAGGTTTAGGGCTTAAGTTGCTCTCAAGCCCTCAGTTTACGGTTTAGATCTAGGGTTGTAAAGCCCTCAGTTTAAGGTTTTTACGCTTTACTGCAGCGTGAAGTGATAACCCGAACGGTTCAAACCATGCAGGAACTCGACAGTGTGAACAATGGGTCCGAAACAGCCCGTTGAAACCCTTTGAGACGCCTTTGAGTTCTGACTCCGTCCCTGAACCGGTCACCGTCCTTCATCCAGACCAAACTACACAAGCCGAAAAACAAAGCTGAACAAAAACACAGTATAGACCGTTTCAAAGTAGATACCCGTTTCCACAACCCCAAACAATCAAAGAAGGGCTATCAAACCTGCCCTGAGGCAACAAAGGTGATTAGCTTTGGAACTCAATAAAAAAAAATCCGCGAGAATTGACGAACCAGGTCAGGTAGGCTTGCTTTGGATAACCGAGACATGTAGGCCCCATTTTTCCATTGGGGTATTTATTGGTTTGGGGTGTGGGTGGTTCTTTCGTGGAAAGCTGCCGGCTTAGGCGCCCAGCCCAAGCTGTCAACCCAGAACCTGACCAGGGGGGTCCTGTAACAGAAGCTTTCATGGAAAGGTGTCCCCTTTTTTCGTAAGCCTTGAAAACTGGTTGCCATTGAGGGGTGATCGTTTTATTCTGCAACAATCATGCAAACGGATAAGCGACCTTCAGATTATGGCCTCTCCCCAAATCCCTTGGATTCTGCGCACCTCTATGACGCTTCGACGAACACGTCGTTTTTCTGTGGCTGCGGGCCCCGCCGCTGTGCCCAAGCGCAAGCCGCTCTTGCGAACTCTGTCCTTCTGCTGCGGATGATAATCCGAGGCGAAGCCCATCTTCTTCACCTGTCGAAGTGAGCCGCGGATTCATGTTGCCCACATCGGTCCTATTCAATACGCCAGTTGGAGCGGTCCTTCTTGCTTGGAACCGACATGTTGAGATTAAAACTAAAAGAGGGATGTCACTCCTGTCAACACTAAGTAGGAATCTGTAAAGCAAAAACAAAAACATGCAAATCGTGTTTGACAACTGAAAGTAAATCGACATTCCTTGTTTGACGCCTGCCCAAGTGCTTTGTCTTCTCACGATGCTAAGAATGCCCTGTCGCCCTTGACATCTGATTTGCTTGGTCGCGCAACCAGCCGCCAGCCTCAAACTGGAACTAGCAAACCGCAAGATACATACCGTGGATGGCTGCGAAATCCGTTCGAACCACTTCGAAGCCGTGGGAAGCCATGTGTTGGTATTTACAGTGGAATCGACTCATTCCAGGGTTCTCAGGTGCGAAATGGATTTCGCAACCACGGTATGAAGGAAAACGACAAAGTCTCAAATCCTGAGGGGGGCTGCGTGACGTGTGCATGTTAACCCTTTTCGGGTCCGTTTTAAAGGGAAACCAAACACAATCCCCCCTCCCCCGGAGGTGGGATACACCCCTGCGCAGGAAACACTCATGATGGACAGCTTTGAAAGGACACCGCTTAAGAGATGCTCGATGAGCTAGCGAAGCCGTTGCATACGCAAGTTGGTGTAATATATGGGCGCACTGCGTGATTGAAGGGCTGGAGCATCTTGAGCCAGCAATATGAATGACCACTCGGAAGAATTCTACTTGCTTTGGCACGCCGTGCCCATACCGAAAATACATTCCACATTTAGGCAACTCCGGGCATGAGTACGCTTGCACTAAAGAACAAGAGTTAGTCTTTAGTTTTGACACCCTGCACAAAGCTAATTACACTCTTTGCTACATGCCAAAACTTTGCTTCGGTCATGTCAAAAGCAATGACCGAAATCGAGCAAAGGAATGATTCCAAAACCCTTGGCAATCAAGACCGAAAGTGGCGCTCCTGCGGGGTGCCCAGCATGAGCCTTCACGCAATTGTATACCAGAGTTTGACTTTGGCTCGTCTGACAAGCTTTGGTGGATGGAGACTTTGTCCTGCGCCAGTTTGATGGATGACGCATGCTGCGATATGCTGCGATACCTAACCATACCTTGTCCAGCAGCATGGCCTGTAAATGGAAGCTAAAGAAGCCCAAAATCGTATGGAACGTCCGTCCCACACGGTCAAACGGGTGCGCTCGCTCGGTTCAACCGAAGTAAGACATGGCGATGTGCGCTTCCCGCCTGATCCAAGACCTCCGACTTCTTGAGATGAAAGTAAGGCTTCAGCCTCGTGCTCGCCCGCGCGGGGCCAAACACGGAGTGCCGACCGACCAAAGACGCCTTGGTTTTGTCAACCCCAAAACTGTCCCGCCAGTAGAGAGGTTAGAATAAGGGTACTGTATCTTTTCTGTAGTCTATTTTGGTATATAGGGGAACCCTCCCCAAACAAAGGGTAAAAGGGCACTGCTGGGGGGCCTATATAGCGTTCCTTTGTTTTGAACGCCAGAACAAACTGTTGCTTTACGACCACAAACACAGCCCGACGGGGTCGCCCCAGTCTAAGCCGACGGGAAATGATGATCTAACCATATTAAGTTTACATGTGTTGTTTGTATAAATAGCCAAGCAGTGACAAGAAGTCAATCTGCCTGCCGAAGCACCAGTTCAACGAACACCGCGCATAAGTCCAGCAACACATGCCCTTGTCAAGATGCAGACCCTGTTGAATCAACCTGGCCTTCCCACGAGCTATCAACCCCTCCAAGTAGCCGAATCGAATCTAAGTCCGTGGGAGCTTCTCACAAGGGACCCCTCCCGGTGCTTGGTTTCCTTCTACTTTTCTTTAAATCATCCAACAAGGGGTTCATGTTGACAACCTGCCCGACTGCACCCAGCTTCACTTGCTGCTTCACCCCCCGGCCTGTCTCAAGCTATGGGCCGGTGGTTGGTGTCCCTGTCAAACAATCCAAACTGGGCTGCCCTCAGATCCCCCGGCTAAAAGTCTAACTTTTAGTGGATTAAATGGAAACTACAACTAAACACCAAAAAGCTAAAAGGCTAAGCGGACGGCTGCGGGCCACCAGTTTTGGGACACCCTCCCGTAAACTCGACCGAGACCGAAAAAGAGCAGCGCGACCTTAAGACGAAGGAATGTCCCCCTAGCCTATCCTTCCGGAGCGAGCAGGGCTTCCGCGCTTCATGCCGGAGAAGGGCACGTCGTCTGACTCCTCCACCTCATCGTGTAGCCCCAAGGAGAGGTAGTTCTTGGCCTCGGACATCCGGCTTGCAAGTGAGTCGCAATCAAAACCCGGTACAAAAATGGGCCATGTAAAGAAATAGAAATGCGGATATCCGCAACTATTTCCGGCTGGGACTGCCCCTTACTAACCTTCATCTACCCGGCTTTTGATTCTGGCTCAAGTGGCTTTCGCTTACGCCCGGCGAGCTTGTTTTACCCCCAAAGCTCGCCATAAATCATGCAGAAATGCAAGAGTGGGTTGCAAGCAAACAAGATCACGCGCCCACTTCGGATCAAGCCTATCCAAACGCATGTGACCTAAAGTGGGAGACCACTAAAAAGGTGCTGCTGTTGGAATTGCAATTGGCAAACATCAAAGTGGGCCAAAACCTTTCGTAACCCAAGCATCACGCGGATTTCTGAAGCACAGCCTAGCAAAGTTGCGGTGTGAGAATCTCCGAAGGTGACAGGGTCTACCTCCACATAGGCAACAGCCCACCCCTAAGCGGCGGTTTCCCTTTGGTTTCAGTTTAGTTTGGAGCCAACACAAAAAAAGGCGCCCAACAAGAATAACAATACCATTTTGTGGTACCTCCCTCCACATACCAGATCCAACTTCCGAACTGAAAATCCAAAAAAAAACAGTGGTGCCCACCGAGAGCAGCTGGGTCAGGGCTATCGATCTTTGTTTGCCCGAAACGAAGGAACCCGGCTCCGCAAGACGGGTTTGATCGCCAAAACGGTGAAGCTGTGAAACCAAAAAAGGGGAGTCGCCCAAACAAGGTAACACTGTCACCAGTTTCCTTTGACCCGGATTCAGGTTTTCACCACTCAAACTGGCTTCTTTGACAGAAAGTCCACTACGAGGGGTCGCACCCGAACAGGGTCCACTAACGTGAAACCAGCTGATTCATTTCTGCTCAACCACAACCCATGCCAAAAGGCCAGGGCAAAGCCAAAGGCAATCCGCAGATTTCGCCGCCCATTTTGCACCGAGCTGATTGGCCGAAAGGCTATGTACAACTCCTGCTGCCAGCTTAGGAAAGCAGAAGGCATATGGATGCTGAACATGTCCATCTCGGGGTAGAGTGTACATGTATGTCTATAAGTATATAAGTATATCACTGCCTACAAGACACATCATTAGGATAATATTCATATGACAGAACAACATGTGAAGTGAGTCTATATGAAGGTGCACGTGCATGTAGTATGTGTACATACATCTACACATGGATTCCAGGATCGATGTCTACTTTGGATTCAAGAACCTGGCCAGATGGATCAAAGAAAGGTCGCAATCCCTTTCAGGGTGGCTCCGTCGGCCCATCTAGTGTCTGGAGCTGACATGTTGACCCTGCCTCCAACCGACAGCTCTGCAATGGAAAGGTTCAGCTCCGCAGGTGTCTGACGGAATACGTTCAGTGATAGCTTGCAAAGGAAAAGAAGGGATCAAGAAATTGAATTGGGTGGACCCCGGGATGGACGTGTCGTTTTGAGCATCACACTGAGCAAGCTCGCATGACACGAATCCGGGGCCAAGTGCTCCCAAGACCACAATGGCATGCAGCCGCTGTGTGTACAGTGTATGCCGAAGTAGGCTCATGACCAGTTGCCCAGGGCTTGCCCCGAACCAGTACCGTCATGAGAAAGTAGTGTACAACCCCTAAAACCACTCTAATTATGTGGAATATATCAATCACATACATACATACATACACATATATATATATATGTTTACAGTATCTCTATATATACAATGTGTCACCATAATTAAGCAACTCCATAGCTTCCTTTTCCCGAGGCCAGCGGGGACCCGTTCGAACTGGGCTTCCCAGACTCCATAAGAACCAAATTGCCTTCCAACAGACCATGGACCAGAAGCTGCATCCCAGCTTGATGTACATTCTTGTCCGTGTATTCTCTCTCTCTCTATATATATATATATAGAACTAGTCAGAGGATGCGCGTGTCAAAACCCCCGGCAGAAATCCTAGAGAGCCAGCCTTATTCTGTGTTCCAGGGACAACAAATTACCCTCGCCAGCCTTATTCTGTGTTCCAGGGCCAGCCTTATTCTGTGTTCCAGGGACAAATATTTGCTTTCATGGCCCTGGGAAAATGTTTGTCTCCTGTCTCGTGTGATTGAAATGTAAGTCCCCCATGCCCCTCCCCAATTGACCATACTTAGGGTATTTTTTTTGTGATATCTGGTTGATATCCTTTTGGGTTTGCATATCATGGGGGCTGGGAGGGAGGGGAGTGGCCCAAACAAGCCCGAAGGCCTTAGGCTTATTTGGCCATGGGTCACCCCCAGTGGGCGTCCGAATCCCCACCAAAATAGACTAAAATGGGTGGTGCACCTACCCCAAAATGGTACCATTGGTTTTGACCACCACAGCCATTTGGGCTCTCTTGAGCATAGGGAACTCCAAGGGAAACCCACTGCCCTGTCTCATTGAGACAACCGAAGCCTGGCCTCATGCGCGCACCGAAGCTCGCAAGCTAGCGATGAGCTCAGCTGAGATCCCCCCCTGGGAAGCGACAAAGGCACCGGTCAATCCCCAGTTGCAGCGCGAGTGAGACGAAGTGTAGAAGGGACAAACTCTTTTGGCATTGATTCCAAAAACTAAATGGGGAACAAAAAGGATTTGGCTTGAAGGGTGCCACGAAGGACCCTTTAGTTGAAGGGTGCTGCTGAACTGGGAATCCCCTTCCTTGTGGCCTCTATGTGAGGGTTTGGCCCTATCGGGGGTCAGATCACTTTGGTGCGTCTGACATGAAGCCTGTCACTGCGGCCACGCTAGAACGCCGAGCTGCCAGTATTTGGTGAAGTCGACTGAACTGAATAAGCATCCAGCAACAACTTGAACAAAATAAAAGCAACAAAGAGCAGGATGGGTTGATGGGCCTTCTGCGATCCCCTGCTTCGGATCGGACAAGGAAATTCATTCCCGTCCCATTGTTCCAGAGATCTTGTGCATTCGGATCACACGAGACTTCGCAACATCCATGGGCTTGGTTCCGGGGTGCCAAACTTCTGCCCCGCCTTTCGCTTGCCCCCGCGTTCTGTAGGTTGATGTCAAAGCTGTTGGGTTGCGTGCCGGGAGAAGAACACCCCCGCCACCCCCGATTAGGTGGTCTTGGAGATCGGCCTCCAAAGTGGAATAGGTTTCCTTTTGTGGGCTGTGGCCATGGTTCGGTTTTGACCAAACTGCCAGGACATGAAGGAAGCCAGTTCAAGTGGATTTCTTCAGAGGATTCCTTGTAATTGTTCCAAGGGCGTCAAATGACCACGGTTGTCCAGCCCTCTTGGTGAGTGATTAATCAGCATCCGTTGATGCCATAAGAAAGCAATCGGTCTTTGACCATGGCACACGTGGCTGGGACCTTGTCCCCTTTATTCAACAAACTTTGGACGTGGAAGAAGTTGGAACTGGGTACTGAGCATCTTTGCACGTTCCTTTGCAGGGGGGAAGGAAGTTTCTTTGCACGGGGCACTTTCGGGTACCAAGCCCTACTTGCCCAATGGACATGATGTCAAAGGGAAGCCTGCAACGAAAGAGAAAACAAGGACACAGCCAAGGGCAAGAGGCACTGGTTCACCAACAAAACAGGCACCCATGCAACTGGCGCAACTGGGTAGACAATGGCTTGTGCTTCTAAGCAACACTACAAACTTCACGAAACCAGGCACCCAGCAACTTCACGAGACCAGGCGGGCGGGCGCATCGCCGGATCGCCCCCCAACCCCCCCCCCTCCGCGGATCGCCTGGCGCTCGTGCAAGAACTCGGCGGCGCGCTGGGCGAAGCCGTCCGGAGAGGCCTCCAAGAGATGCCCCGGCTGAAAAAAAACAATGGCCATGGGTCAAATCCAAATCGTGCCCCCAGTAAACATCCGATTCAATCCAACCACTAAAATAGGTTCAAAAATGGGTGGTGAATTCACCTACCAACCAAAATGGGATCAACCAAAACGGTTTTGACCACCACAGCCGCGTACCTGGGCTGCCCTCAGATCGGATCCCCCGGCGAAAAGTGACTCACTTTTCTCGTGGGTTAGAAAGCAACTAAAAAGCTAAGGAACCGGACGGCTGGCCACCAAGATACATGATAAGAAAGATGCCCAGAGACGCAGCAAAAACATGAACAAAAACAACTAGCTTACTGATTGTTTCTCCGTTCATCATCACACCACCAAAAGGAAAGTCCTTTTGATAGGACCCAGCAGGTGACGTCCTAAGCATCCACAATTACCAAAGAAACAAAGCTGTCATCATTCCAGGAATCAGGCCTGGAGTACAAGTACGATCCGACAAGGTATTCAATTCTGGGCTGTCCGTTTTCTGATCCCCTGCTACAGGATTAACTTTTAGTGGGTTGAATAGACATCGAAACCTACTAAAAACCGAAACACCTAGGGAACCGATCTGGTGGTGTCCCGCCGATTCTTGTGTGAATTTCCCGTGGTGTTGCCCCCAAATGGAGGGGAGGGGTGTTGCTGATGGTGCCAGATCCACCTTCTGATGCCAACAAACAACATTCTTGGCTCATGAGAGAACGTGATTTTGTTTATAGTCCCCAACAATCCGGTTCTAATTATGTTGGCTCTCATGATGCCGTCTTTCGTGCTGTTTTGAAGGAGCACAACCCCTTCTTCGGGGTCTCCTCAAAAAGAGAGTGCGAGAGAGAGAGAGAGACCTCACCCCGAACCGGAAATCACGAGAGAGACTACATGCTTTTGAATTTACCCAGGCAAACCATGGGAATTGTTTAGAGCTGCCCCAACGGAAAGGGCTAGGATTCATAAACCCTCTTGATTTGGAGGGGCGTGTCAATTCAAGGTGGTGTGCCTTCACAGCATGTGATAAAAACTTGGGAACCTGAATTCAGACTCATTCAAGCAGCTCAACTCGTAAACTGTCAACAACGCTTGTGCGAAACAAAGACTCGGCGGCTTTCCTCTTTGATTCAAGGACACCTTTTGTTAGAACGAAAGAAAGCAAAGCTGGGTGCAAAAAAATGATGAGTTTTGCGCTTCCCTTTTGGTTTCCTTTAGGCCATAACGTGTGTAAGAGAGCACCCAAGCCTCTTTCCTTCTCGCCCGGATCCCCCACATGCGCCTCTGCAAGGGCAGCCTGACATGCTTCTGCCGCCCACTGGGTGATAAGGTACCGTTTTGTCTCGCTTTAAAGCCACCCCAAGGGGCGCGGGTGTCCTTTTTTGATACCCCACTTTCACCTATCGGTCGGAAAGGCCAAGAGTTTTGCACCTATCAGCTATAAACAAACATCACAATTCCAAGGTTTGAGAGCTTGAACGTTTGGTGTTGGACGAGACTTGTTGGATATTCTAGGTGTGCTACGCTTGACACATTCTTTATCTTAGCTATCTGAGACTTGCAGGGAGGCAGAGGCGCTTTTGGGGGCGACGAGCTTATCAGGCTTCTCTTTCCAGAAACTTGCTAGATGCATGTGGAATTGGAAGTGAGTTGAATCCATTTGTTTTCACGTACAGTATCAATGTGTCGTATAGTTGGGCTCAATTCCATTCACATGGTATACTGTATGCATTTGCTCTAGCTGCTGTGACTCTAGGTGCCAACAAAGAAACATCTGCCAGTCATACCGATTTCCGGTTGACACTAAACAAGAAAATCCAATCAATTCAATGCGTTCAGCAAATGAGATAACATGGCTCCTGTTGAAAGGTTCCTGGAAAACAAAACCCTCGCAAATTCGTCCCACTGCCATGTGAGTGGTTGGAATGGTAATCACTTCCACCATGACCACTTCATGGAGAGCACAGTGCTCGATCCGCATGGGCAGCTTTGAAGATCAAACTACCTTGCCCCGTGGATATGGAATCAACAAGACATCCTCTTGATTTTTGGAGGACCCACCATGGAGAAAGCCGGTTTTGGGTGGAGTATTTCTATATATATGTATGTACATATTAAGGGGCAACCAAACAATCAAAAATTGATAAAATACGCATAGTGGTTATACAATTGAACAATGGAGAACCACTGGCCCAGTCCTGAATTACCACTGCAGTGGGTACCCAGGGTCTTCCCCATATGGAAAAACCTGAGGTAAGGCACCCGAAGGGTTTACTGGCGAAATGCCTGGATTCACTGGAAGTGAGACTGGGGACTTGCTCTCGGCTTCCGCTCCTTGTAGCGCTGCAGCTGCTCCTCCGCATCAGCGTTCTCCTACCAAATCGCAGCATTGATCTAAGGCCCGAATCGAGCCTTAATCCTGGATTCAAGATTTGCTTGAAGCCAAGTAAGATTTAGAGAATGGGCTGCCTCTGACCTGCTAAGGGGAGTCGAATTCGAATTCAAGCGAATTTGAACTGCCTCTCCCCTCTCCATCCAACCTGGAATCTAGCTTGCAGTTTAGGGGTACAACTGACTTCAGCTCTGATCACGGTCCCTAAAAATCATCTCCTTCGATTCGCGTTGAGCCTGTCCGATTCGGTCTGCAAAATGCTGAAAATGGGGAACCTCAGCCTGGAACAGCGGCTTTGTACTCCAGCAACTTCAACTTGACAAATTGTAATTATTTGGGGCCGCGTCTTAATTTTTGGGGCATGCTCAAAACCACAAATGACAAAAACACAAAAAAAAAAAAACAGTCTGCAAGGAATACAAGGAATTCCAAGAAATGGGATCACCTGGAATTTGCCCGATGTCAAAACACGCACTTAGGACTTAGGCAAAGGGCTGCCTTCGGCTGCGTTGATTCCAAACACGTTGCTCGTCGCGTACAGGGCACTGCTTGAGTTGTATGGCAAAACCCGGAAAGGCAGCTGTTTTTCGGGGTCGGCTGCAGGATCCCCCTATTTCCCCACACAACATTATCCCAATGTAAAGCTCCCTTCTGTTTGGGTCAAGCAGTGATGCCAAAGCAAGGAACAATAGGACATCGCAATCACCGACTACAGCTTCAATTGGGCTTCCTCAATTCCTTGCTTCCTTGCTCTGGCGAAAAGGATTCCATGTCTGTGCCTTGTCCTTGCAGGGCGAAACAAATGATCGGAGTAACCACAAAACAGGGCCTACATTCAGTGACTACTTGCTGACAGCAGCACACAAATGCAAGCAGTCATCCGCGCACACAGAAGGCCGAGGCAAGGATTGATGCAATTGGGGCATGCGGCATCAACGGCACAACATCCATCCCAACTGGTGTAGGATTTTGGCCATCCACAGCGCAAGTGCTTGAACCGAATGGCCGTTTCTTCCGTCGGCTCCTTGATGGCACCTGAGCGCGCCGCGTCACGCCCAGCGTAAGGATGATGGCTCTGTCCGATACTCCTGCAAATTTAGGGATCAATACTAAGCATCAAAACAATGTTTCCCACCTCGTTTTAGTTTCCTGTGGGAACAAATGAAATTATGGACTGTTTCACTTCCAGACTACATCTCCCACCCAAACAACCATCACAAACGGTCATATAACTGCAGTGACCCTTTCAAACAAGAAACACGTGAGCAGCCCTGACATCCGCACTTCTTCTGATCTTCCGCTTTCATAGCGGTTAGAAGCGCCATGGCTAGAATACCCCGAAATCCTGCCCAAGGAAATGAGCAAACGGCACCTCTTGGGGGTCAGATCCTTGACAACAGGACATGTGTTTTCCGCTGGAGCGTCGAAGCCGCAGCGCTTTTGTTTGGGTTGCCACGGCTCCGCAAAGAATCTGAAAAGAATGGGGCACATGCAACAATGGCAACTGTGTGAATCATGCGCTGGTAAGTGAGGCTTGGTCGGAAACACACGCACTCATGCAGGCTTGTAGAGGAATCACTCGTTAAATTGAAAAACACACGTAGATTAACTCATTTGAGGAATGGTAAATTGTCAATTGCGTTGTATATATGATACCTTCCACTGTGTGTGTGTGCGTTTTATGGAAGCTCACTTTCTGTGTGGAACATCGCCATCAGGGACTTGCTTCCGGCCATGGTGTTCCCCAATGAAGTCTGACAACTGGACTGCAGCTAGACATTGAATACGCAACTTTACAGGTCATGTCCAGCTAAAACATTAATAAGTCAAAGTCATCCTGTGCGGATAATTGCGATGGATGTTGCAGAAGTGAAGGAAAGTGTTTCCAATGCCAACAATTGGTATCCCTTTTGCCGTGGTGTTGAACTCAATGGACGACTCAGGCCATTCTAACATGTTCACGTAGAGGTGAGAACACAGCGCTGAATTTCTGCAGGCGTTGTTGGCCTCTGTGTTTGATCCGATTCAGCAGGTAAGCACCTACATATCTTTATATGCTATGTAAGTATCACATATTATGCGCGCGTATTATACATATATATATATATATACATGCATAGCATGCATGTGCAACATATTGTACATATGCATATTCATATGTTGCGAAGGCGGGGACAAGACACATATTCTGTGTGCGCCAGAAGTGGCAGAGACCTGCGAGGCAGAGGGGATGTCTGCTGCTTGAGTTTGCTACTGAGACTTTCGTTGTGTAAGAGCTCCCGGGCATGATCAAGACAGACAGTTGGTACCGGTCTACACAGCTATACATCCACATGTCATACTTGGTTTGTAGTTGGGTGATTCTCAACATTGGACACGGACTCCTAAAACTTGCGACCGCATGTGTGTATGTGTGTGTGTGTGTCTGTGTCTGTGTGTGTGTCTCTGTGTGTCTCTGTGTGTGTGTGTGTGTGCGTGCGTGCGTGCGTGCGTGCGTGCGTGGGTGCGTGGGTGGGTGGGTGTGTGGGTGGGTGGGTGTGTGGGTGTGTGGGTGTGTGTGTTTGTGTTTGTGTTTGTGTTTGTGTTTGTGTTTGTGTTTGTGTTTGTGTTTGTGTTTGTGTTTGTGTTTGTGTGTGTGTTTGTGTGTGTTTGTGTTTGTGTGTGTGTGTTTGTGTGTGTATGTGTGTGTGTGTGTGTGTGTGTTGTGTGTTTGTGTTTGTGTTTGTGTGTGTGTGTGTGTTTGTGTTTGTGTTTGTGTGTGTGTGTGTGTGTTTGTGTTTGTGTTGGTGTGCGTGTGTGTGCGTGTGCGTGTGCGTGTGCGTGTGCGTGTGCGTGTGCGTGTGCGTGTGCGTGTGCGTGTGCGTGTGCGTGTGCGTGTGCGTGTGCGTGTTGTGCGTGTGCGTGTGCGTTTGCGTTTGTTTGTGTTTGTGTTTGTGTTTGTGTTTGTGTTTGTGTTTGTGTTTGTGTTTGTGTTTGTGTTTGTGTTTGTGTTTGTGTTTGTGTTTGTGTTTGTGTTTGTGTTTGTGTTTGTGTTTGTGCTTGTGTTTGTGCTTGTGCTTGTGCTTGTGCTTGTGCTTGTGCTTGTGCTTGTGCTTGTGCTTGTGCTTGTGCTTGTGCTTGTGCTTGTGCTTGTGCTTGTGCTTGTGCTTGTGCTTGTGCTTGTGCTTGTGCTTGTGCTTGTGCTTGTGCTTGTGCTTGTGCTTGTGCTTGTGCTTGTGCTTGTGCTTGTGCTTGTGTGTTTGTGTTTGTGTTTGTGTTTGTGTTTGTGTTTGTGTTTGTGTTTGTGTTTGTGTTTGTGTTTGTGTTTGTGTTTGTGTTTGTGTTTGTGTTTGTGTTTGTGTGTGTTTGTGTTTGTGTTTGTGTGTCTGTGTGTGTGTGTCTCACTTAGCTTCCCGTCTGCCGTCCAAAAGGGTTCCTTCCCTTTTTCAGGCGCCCTAAATGCCTGGTTGCGCTCTTGGTTTCTGTAATTAAGCAGAGAAAGGGCCCCGACTTTGGGGCCGGCAACCCAGCGGCGCTTGGATCCCCGGCTGAGCGGGAAGTAGAGGTCCAAGCTTGCCAGGAAGCCGCCTTGACGTGAGGGGGGGGGCGGGCACGCCCTGCAGTTTTCAACTGTAGGCTTCTCACTTGAGTTGGCGAATCAACGCTTTTGAAGTTGATTGATGTTTACCAAAGTTCTAGCTGTACCCTCCCCATTCTATTCAGTGATCCTTCTCTTCAAACAATGGGACAAACCCTGGAAAATATGGCTGGAAAAGAGGGATGGGTGAAGAGAATGGGGAATCAAACTTTAGAAAAGTGACTTTGGAACACCTGGTGCATTGTATGTGTGCCCCCCGTAGTGGTACCACCGGGGGAATCGATCCATGATCCAAGCTCACCGCCAAAACAATGATGATTCAACCCTTGACTGTACACACCCTGCTCATAGTCAACTCCGGAGTAGTTAGCAATCTGGTTCATTCATGGGGGGGTGTTTCAACCAACCGCTGACGGATGCGCTCTTGAGTGAGAGACCTGTAAATGCATCAACAAGGTGCTTATTAATCCTGGGCTTCCACTATATAACGGAGAATTTCCATAGTTGCTCGCCGAGAAACATGCCAACAGGCAAACCATGGACGAGCTTCTCGTGCGCAAAGGGGCCAGAGGCAAAAAACAAGTGTCCCGCTGGAGGAAAAAAAAAAAGCGCCTGCCAAGGAAAACAGGGAAGGCCAGTTTCCCTACACCGGACACCACTGGACAAGCAAGTCGGCAGCCATGTGATTGGTTCTCCTGAAAACTACAAGCGCAAACAACTGAAAAGCTGCATCTTCACTTTGCCACATCCCGGTACATCCATCCCAGCCGACACCCCAGCCCAACGGGGTGCAGGGCTGAACACGGCACGCGGGCCCCAGAGGAAGCAAAGGTCCTGGCGCACGCCCGGGCGAAGGCAACTCGCCGGGAGAGCCGAGGTATGCTTTTGGACACTGGAGTAGGGTAGAACCACGGGAAGCGGGTTGACGGGTGCATACTATGCGCGAAGAAACTGGCAGGACAAGCTCAAGGAAACACGCTCCTGGAAGAGATAAGCATAGCTTGCCAAGCGCCAAAAAACAAAACAACATACTAGGCGAGATACTGATATCTTCTGTTTCAGATATTCTGTTTCAGACATTGGCGACCCTCCCTTCCCGAAGGCAGAGATCTTCTCAACTGGGCTCCAACTATTGGTCAGTTTCAGTGAGAATTCATCTTGGTTTAAGCTCCAGAAAGTATTTTGGGTGTGTTTTTGTGGATTCCGGCAGTTCTTCCCCTCTGTGTGACACACAGCGTCTTTTTTGGATTCCGGCAGTTCTTCCCCCCTGTACGGTACTGAAGCCAGGGGGGATCCAGACAAGCCTCCCGACAAAACGAAGCTGAAGCTATAACAAATTGCAAGCCTGAAACAAGAAATGGACCCAGGCACCTTAAGAAGTAAACAACTCTTTCCCCAAGCAGGTAGTACAATGCCAACCCTGCTGTCAGTGGAAGGCTTGACAGGAAAAATGTGGGGTGGAGCGGGTCAGGCTTCAAGGTCCGAACATTCCAATGCTCAGCCTTTCCGCCTTCCCAGCCGAAACATGTCAAACGAATTCGATGGCGGTTGGACTGACGGCTTGAAGACGCCCCGTTTGGACACAATAGACAGATATAGACAAAGACACGGACGGCTTGTGAGTTTCCAGCTGGTCTCTTTGTGCAAACCAACAAGGCAGCCCTTTCCCCTTGTGCGCCGACGTGCTTCAAGAGATCGCATGGCATACTCGTCTCTCGCTGCGAAGAACCAAAAGTAGCCAATTCATACCACAAAGCTTTGCTTCAAGGGACCTTATCCAAGCGTCTACTGGTGTCCACCCCATGTTCGACGTTTGGAGAACCTCCGTTCCGATACATGTGCGCCACATGTAGGGGCCCCAAAGCAACCGGCTTTCCGATTTCCCATTGTGCTGGCACAGCCCTGCGGTAGGTTTCAAAATTGCCAACATGCAATCAGGGTGCAAAATAAATTGGGAACCGACCCTATTTCGGATGATGTGTTTCAAGAGAGACCCAAGTTGGAGCCACTTTTGTCCATGTCCTCTTTTCGGAACCCAAGTTCCGAAGCCCAGCAGGTCAAGGGACCCTTTTTGGATCAGCTCCCGCAGTCCCACAGGCAGGCGATGAAGGGCAACCTCGCAGGGATCTGACCGAATCTCCCAAACTGGCGGCTTAGAAAACTCCCCTGGCATCTGAAGTCTCTCCTTTCTGGCTCGCAGAGAAGCAAGAATTATGCTCATCAATCGGCATCATTAAAGGGGCTCGAAATAGTTCTCCTTTTTATATCAACCAGAAGGGGCCCGTCTGGAAGTGCCTCCCCACACAAGAATCAAAGCATCGTTGTGCGTGTCAAACAGAATCATGATCAATCTTCAACCTGAATCAAAGGCGAGATGTATGAGCCCTATCGGAATCGAGCTCATGGGTTGAATGATCGTTATTCAAGGCTTACATATGGAAACTAGCCACCAAAGCAAAACCTCCAGGTGCTCTTTTTGGGGTCCCAAAAAAGATCCCTAGGGCGAAGATTTCTTAGCATTCAACATGCTCAATCCTTTTGCCATATGCATGGTGGGTTGCCGCAAAATTCGAAGATCTCCACTGACTGCAACTGTTCGAAGGGCGATCGGCTTAGACTCTGGCAAGCCCTAGGTGTGTCAAAAAATGGTCCAAGCCTAAGGAACAACCCCAAGCGGCAAAGGATTCTGCAAGTATCACAAGCGTGAGACGAAGGGCCTTGGAGATAATTGGTGCTTTGGGGTTGCAAAAAGACTCATAGATATTGAATTGCCACGCTGTCCTAAGCTGAAATGAAGATCCACCTACTGCACGAATCAGCCACCCAAGCCACGAAATGTCGGTGTTGCCATTTGGCTCCCCGTGAGGTTGGCTTTGGCCCCACTTTAAAACCTCCCCACACCAGGTTGCCCAGTGTGAGACATCCCCATGTCAAATGGCAAGCTGACATACCGTCATTAAATTGTTTCCTTCAAAAAATCGCTGAATCATTGCTACGAGTAGGGTTCCTGTTCTTGAGGCTCCCTGCTAGTAGCTTCCCTAGGTTACCATTGTTTTGATAGGCCTGTTTGAGGTCCCGCCTTCTTTGGGATCCTTGCTTAGGTTCCCCTTTTGAGGTGTTTGTTCCAAGCTGCTCTTTCTTCAGACATCGGAACTAGGTTCCCGTTTCGTACACTGCCCTTTGCTGGAACTCCCGCTTTGCCGAGATGCGAGGCACCGGCGGAGCCAAGCGTCAGAAAGTAGTCCACTGTAAACCAAAGGACCTGGTCAAACGCTGTGAGAAAGGACCCTGTAAGTTTCCGTGGCTTGTGTTTGATTTACGTGCAGTATGTTGGCTGTCTGGTCTTGCTTGTTCAAAGAAAAACAAACATCACATGGAAACATCAAGAGCAAAACACGAAAACTGGTGTGCTCTTGATTGACTTTGTGCCCTTTTGTGGTTGCTTGACAGGGCAACCAAAGAAAAATCACCCAACGGGTCTTTGCGGCTTAGTCCATATTCGGCAGGTGTCACGTTCCCAAAACTTCTTGAACATTTGAAAATCACCCAAAAGAAAGCTTGCCTTAAGTAGGCCCCAAGAGCAATGCTTCACACTACGAAAGGGGCAAACAATTGTGGGTGTGCCCACTGACAGTGAAGTCGGGTGATAAACGCCAGCCTCCTTTCCTGCTTAGCGATGCCATCCGCACACTAATTACAGCAAATAACGATGAACATCCCCAACAGGATCAGTTGCAACCAGTGGGAAAGGAGAGAAGGGCCATCCACTCAACAGCTGGGATTGTCATTGCCAAAGCACTGGGACCCCATACCAAATGCAGGGAGTACTCTCGGCTCCCTGCAAAAACCAAGAAACATTCCAATTGGTGTATATACATTTAGCAAACTGACATATGAAGGACATGTTCAAGTATCATCCCTGTAAGTATCGGCTCCCCCCTTACAAGCCTCTTGTTCGGCATGTATCCGAATTCTTGGGTATACACCCTGGCAAGTCTCCTATTGTGTGTGTGCGCGCACAAAAAAGAATCCCTGTGGGGAACCCCCTACTTAATGCACGCCGATGTTTGTACAGGGGGCAAAAGTTTGTCTTGGAGAGCTCGCGTATGGACATGTCTCAATGTCAATAAGTTCGCCCTTGGCCCTTGGCAGTTTCCAAGCGTGGGAATGCGCCCGCACTGGGCGCTTGCTTGGTAACACACAAGGAGGCACGCACCCATTTCAAACACACACACACACACAAACGCGCGCGTGTGAGTAGGTGCAAGGTTTGCTATACAGTTTGGGTGACTCGCGTATTCAGAAGCGCTGAGGACGCCGATAACGAAAGGTGCTGAAGTTGTGTTTACCGGAAAGCCCTCTGTCTACTATCGCTGTCGGCGGTTGAAGACACAAAAACATTCCGCGATATAAACGCCATCAGCTTTCCAGGAACAATCCTTGAACACCGGTGACATAGCAACAGCCAGGTTACGAATTTGCTTGCAAGCTCAAGAATGGTTCGTCATGAGCGTGTTACAAAAAAAAAGAAGAAAGTGTACCATGCAAACAATCTGAGTCTTTCGTTTACAATGTTTACATTACATCGCCAGTGGCAGAGTCAATGTGCTTGGACCCACGGCTTTCTCCAGACAGGTTTCAAAGCGGCATCACATGGTTTCGCAAGGGGCAGGTTTTGAAGCGTTGCGCACATCCCACGTTTAGGGGCAAGGCTGGCTTAGTATTGGTTTAGGCCAAAGTCTAGCTTAGTGTTCGAAACTTTGGGGTTTGGAAAACAATGTTTCACTTCCGGGGAGGCTGAAGCCGGCTACGGCCGATGTGGACCAAAGGGGGATGCCCAAAGGAGTGAATCGTTTCGCCAGGTCGGAGCCTCGCCTCAATGCCTGCGGACTCAAAGGCAAGAGCGTGCCGCGGCAAGAAGGTCCTGCCCGGAAAATCAAGAATCAAAGAAACCCATCTTAGCCAGGCCCAGGAATCCGACAAAACAAGAGGACTCCTCCAACCGTGTTTTGTCCACTCTCGTTCAAGTGCTCCAAATCAGCTCTAAGGCACCCGAAAACACGGTCAAACACCCGTTCATGTTGTGGACAATTAATTGCATGTCTGTGATACCAAGGTGGGCCACCCATACGACCACTCTGTCATTCAGGGGATTGCCTTGGTATCACAGAAAGTGGCAAGCAAAAGCCATTTCCCACAACGGTGGGAAATGGAAAGTCACCAATCCGATGGCGTTGGCGCCCATGATTATTGGATAAATGGACGCGTAAGCACGAAACATACGCACTCGTCAACAGGAGATTCTTCCGTTTCCCTGCAGATCAAGATTTGGAATCTGATTGATACCACCCTCGCCACCCCAATCTCCCAACAAAAACAAATACATTCTCAGAATCAGCGTTTTTTTCTGGATCTCCCTCTGGCAACCCCCCCATTAATTAGCCCAGGATTTGTTAATCCTCTTCACTATTACCTCTAATAGGCTAGCAGCAAACCTTGAATAGGCTGCCAGCGAGAAAACTGCACTCGAGCGATGCTTTTCCTCTACCAATATTTTTTGGTTGTGATTGTGGCCGCGACTAATAAGGCCTATTAGGGGCTATTAGGCTTCCTATTTTTGGGAGGGTCCCCTCTTTGAGGGACCCCTGACCATGGGATACATTGGTCCAGTTCTGGAGAGGATCCTTCACTTGTGTGGGGAACATCCTTCGACCCGGCCCTTTAAGTAACTTGTTCAAAACCTGGATTTCGGATTATGCGGTTCACTGACTAGATCATGCGGCTTACGGATTGCAGATTATGGTTTGCGTGGATGTTCGATGCTGCATCACAAAGTTTGGGCCCACAATTTGCAGCGTGGATTACGAATTGAGAAGATTAACGACCAACCAGAACAAGGATTGAGACGATTGATTGCGGATTGTGCTTCGGCGCCCGGGAATTCGAACAATCTTAGATTAAGCACCCTTACTTGCAAGATGTTGTGTGCTGTGACCATCTCGCCTTGACAACCAAAGGAATCTAAGAACTGTTTACCGTATGACCTGCCTGGAGGCTTTTCCACGAATGGCTTTTCGGCTTCGCTTCTCGAGTGGGTGAACAAAATGGGCGAACTCCCCGTGGCTCAAAGTGCAGCCAAGGTGCTGGATCAGGATGTCCTCAGTGACCAGCGGCGGTTGGCGTCTTCACTCCAATGGATTTTGAGACGACTCGAGGAATCTGATTCTTGGGGGAAGCTGCACTGTTTCCAAGTTTATTCCATGAAGGCGTCTCTTGAGAACCAGAAACTCCAACATTCTTTGGGGGAAGCTGCACTGTTTCCAAGTTTATTCCATGAAGGCGTCTCTTGAGAACCAGAAACTCCAACATTCTTTGGGGGAAGCTGCACTGTTTCCAAGTTTATTCCATGAAGGCGTCTCTTGAGAACCAGAAACTCCAACATTCTTTGGGGGAAGCTGCACTGTTTCCAAGTTTATTCCATGAAGGCGCTCTTGAGAACCAGAAACTCCAACATTCTTTGGGGGAAGCTGCACTGTTTCCAAGTGTATGCCATGAAGGCGTCTCTGGAGAACCATATCCTACTCAATAATTCTCGTATCGCTATGGTCAGTTGTTTGCAGATTTGCAAACAAAAGTGAAAAACACCCGCGAAAGACCTGAGGCCTGCAGACTGCCAAAACCTGTGCCCCTTCGTCCACATAGGATCAGGAAAGCCACATTGAATCTAACAAACTGGACATTGCATGATAACTTCATCCCAACAGAACCGTGCAAATGTCAATGTCAAGCGAAAAAAACGCAGGCCCCATGGAAGCCCCTTTTATATTCAAATGGCTGTGGGTCAAGAATAGGTACCCAAAATGGCACCCTGGTACATGGAAGCAATGACTAAAACCTGTGGTACAATTCCTGGTGGTTTCATTTTCACCCGTACCCAAATGCCCCTCAGAAGCCATCACCCAGGACCCGATTCCTCAGCATCCGGGGTTTCTGGGGTGCCTGGCGGCCACGCCGGTGTCTCGGAAGAGGCCGTGCAGGTCAGGATCATGGCATCCAGGAACCAAGTCCTGTCCCAACGGCCTTCTTGGCTGAGTCCAACAAAAGTATTGTTCTAAAACTTATCTTAGGAAATCCCTTGAAATACACAAAATAAAGTATTAGGCTGTGTCTCTTTTTAGGGGACCTCCTGTTTTTTTTTGTTTTTTTTTTGTGTGTGTGTGTGTATGTGTGTGTGTGTTTGTGGGAAACCAAGAGGAGCACCCACCGTTTGGGGGTATCCATAAAAAAGACACACCCACATGTGTTGCGTACATGGGTGTGGCTGATTTTTTGGAGGGTACCCTTTTTGGTTTAAGGGGAAACCAAAAGGGAAACGAATAAGAAACCAATATTTTTGGGGTTCTCCTTTTTGGGCATAGACCAAAATAATCCAAAATTGGTATAACAGGTGCTATTTGTGTGTTTGTCTTGTTTGAAGGCGATTGTTTGGTTGCTAAACTGATTTATGCTTGCTAAAACTCCCAACCTCCCTACAACCTCAAATGATTAATCAGGGTTTTGTTGTTTGGGGGCTGACCTGGGAGGTGGTGGAGGGTCTAGGGGAAGATCGAAAGTAAATCTTACCTACTTCCCTTGGCTTTGTTGGTGCCACTGAAGAGAGAAATATTGACCAGTCAGTCACATCGACTTTCCTTCGAACGTGCAACAGGCAAAGATACGCCATCACCTTGAGCACTTTAATTGGAAGAGCTTCTTTCCACTGAGAGCGCACATCAGCAAATGATCAAATTTTCCCACTTGTGCACGCATGCCCTACAACAGCAAAGGCCCCAGCCAACAGTGTTTTTGTCCCACCCTCGTTCAAGTACCACCAGCTCAATTCCAAGCCATCTGAAATGATGGCCTGTCAGGTCGAGTTGGGCTCCGTCCGAATTGTTTTCTTCAAAGAAGCCGAGCATTTGGGAGGGGCCCGTCGCAAGCGACCCATGGAATCGGACGGCGAAACGTGCAGCCCTCCTGCATGAGAGCGTCCATCATGGAGAAGGTCATATCGTTGTCAAAGCCGAGCTTCAGAAACACCGCGGCCAGCTGATTCCTTCCACCCGCCCGGCTTGTCTGTGATTCCGAAGGGAATGTTCCACTGAAAGATGTCGAGACGGAGAACTTCAAGGCACCTGATACATGGTCTCACTCAATGGCTGTTGTGTGCCGTGGTATGCCCTTGAGACTATACTCCCCACAAAGAAATCGGACCCATGCAAAATGGAAAGTGTCATTTTGGATTTCAGTCCTTGCAAAGAACCACACGCCATCAGGAAGCCTAATCGATGTCATGATCAAGGCAACTCAAAACAAACACCAAACAGCTTCCGATGCTCTGTCGACCCAAGCTTTTCTCCAAACTTGACCGAATTCGACAACCAGCCAACCAACAAACCAACCAACCAACCAACCAACCAACCAACCAACCAACCAACCAACCAACCAACCAACCAACCAGCCAAAAGCAAGCAAGCAAGCAAGCAAACAAGCACGCAAACTAATCAATCAACCAAGCACCCAAGAGCGAACACAAATCAAGCAATGAAACACAAACTTGGGCTTTCGGTGAATCAGCTTGGATCGGCCAGGCGCATACCCTGCGCGTAGCCGATCTCCGGGCGGTGGACGCTCAAGGAGCGGAGGACGCATCGCAAGTCCGCGGTGCGGCCAGCCACCAGACTGTGCCTGCGGTCGATTTCTAGATACCCTCCCACCAACTGAGCCACCATCAAAGCCCGGTATTAAAATGGTGAACCCAGAACCACGTAAAGAATCAAGAAGGCGGCCGCAACTATTTCTGGCTGGGACTGCCCCTTGCTAACCTTCACTTACCCGGGTTTTGATTGTGCCTCAACTAACATGGAAGTGCAAAAGACCCTTTCCAAGAGGAAAGTCGTCTTGCAGGGGTCTGTGCACAAACCCATGTTGGCCGGGAGGGTACTCCTCTGCAGATGAACATGGACCACAACTAGGTCCTTCAGTAGAGAGGCTAGAAAAAGGGTACCTGATTTTGTTCTGTCTATTTTAGGGAAACCTTCCCCCAAAACAGGGTAAAAGGGCACCTAGCTGGGGGACCTAGACAAAGCACTGGCGAAATGAATGTCTTGTCGGGGACTCCCCTTTTTTGGCTGGCATCTGCATGCGCAAATGCGACCATATTCGTGCTACTCTCCGAATTGGGGAACAGTTTGAAGTCTTTCGAGGGTCCTCTCAGAAAGTCTAAATGCCTCGTGGCGAAAAATGAACTTCCCTCCTACGACGGATCCGCTTTAAAAGGAAACTAATTATATTCCAGTGGGCTCCAATCAGCACTGAGGGTACAACCTGCAGTACAACCTGGGAAATGACCCAACATGTCATAACAAGGTGTTGTTCTGGGCATAGCTCAGCGCGGAAATTGCCTGGTAGCAATGCTTTCCGGGTTGGAAAACCCGATTAGAACAGCATGCTTATCAACACGGACTTGCAGGCACCTAGGACCTGGAGGGAATGCCAGAGATACGGATGGAATCCCATGTAGGATATCTCATGGCACCAAAAAAACACAGACAGGCGAATTGGATATTCGTCTGAAGACCGACTTGCCCAAACGACCTGAAGACAACACATCGACCATTCGCTGCATTGATGAACAGAGGTCAGCACTGGAAAACTGCAATGTCTTATCCGATCGATTCTCTTTGGGCAAGTGAGTAAACGCTAGGCCTAAGCAGCATGCTGCGCCCGTCACGGTGGCTTCTTCACCGATGCCTGGTTCGAGGCACATCTGCGTCGATCTGCTCGATCACCTGGATGCTGAAAGCAGAGTCTGCAAAAAGGGATCCCTGAAATTGAGGGCTTCTACACGAGAGGAGTCCCAAAACGTCTCTAGACATGGAGACGCGGAGGGGGGGGTGGTTTACCTTGGAAATGATGCATGGGAAGCCTCTGGGCTGGTCCTTCGAATTCATCCGAGTTGCCATGAATGAAATTCAAGC
>CAUJNA010001453.1:35000-77673 GCA_963377175.1 Effrenium voratum
GAAGTCAATCTCCCGAATCGAATTGAACTGAACAGACTCCCCAGGAAGGCGAGGACGAGCATCAGCCACCATCCGAGTTGGAGGATGCCGATGAAGAGGTCAATCCAGCGTACATGAGGTCCGGTGCGCCCGAAGCGAAAACTGGCCGCGCAATGCTAGGGTGTGGGCGACCCAGCCGTTGGTATCCCCTGGTGACCCAGTCTCTATAATGCCAAGTATAGAAGGATGCATAAGTGTATTGGTGCCGCCTGTGCTATCCCTCGGCCAATACACTTCGAAGTGGTAAACCTTGCGCCATTCCCGATAGGTGGTTGAGTCATCCGGGGCTGGTCCCAAGGTGTTCTCGGCGACTGGATGCCACGGACCCGGTACATAGATCCGAATCCATTCTACACTCGTATTCGCGGGGCCATTGACGATGTCGTAGTCAAAGTAGCGAGGCAGGACCCATCGTGCTGCGCTATACATTGTACAATTGAACATATCAACCAGGCAAACCGCTCAGAGTCAAATGAAAGCGGCGAACAACTGGAGACGGAACGCACAACACCAAGCAAGACAACTCAACATGGAATCGCACACAAAGCAAGCACAACCGCGTCATTTTATCCGACATGTTGCTCAAGTATCACTCCGAATCGTTCCAAGGATCATAGAATGGTGGTGGTGACGGCTCTCGCCACGCCCCATCCGGAACCGATGAGTCCACCGAGGAATTGGCGTCTGCATTCACGAGCATCGCGAGTCCAATGGCTGGTAAAGGAGCTCCAAGTCGTTGATACCCTCGTGTTTGCCAGTCTCGGTACTCCCACACGTGGTAGGACACATACGAACTGGGCGTGACAATGGGATCCGCTGTTGTTCCTCCGGTGCTGTCTTCGGACCAGTACACTTGGAAGCGATATGACCTGCGCCACTCCCGATACGTGGAAGCGTAGACCGGGGCGAGCACTGGAGCATCATCGGGAACGGGTCGCCACGTGCCCGGTGAGTAAATTCGAATCCATTCCACTCCTCTCTCGATCTGGTACTCGAAATATTGAGGGTTCATAGCGGCAAGACAGGCTATCGCGCGGCCGCTAAAAGCAATCGAAAATCTGCGGCGAAGACACACATGCTGTCAAGAGACGGCAAGGTGACGTCCCGTGGGACGCTATGCACCGAACCCTCAAGCTGTAATACCAACCACGTAGAAAGGTGTATACGGACGATGCCGTTATAGCCGAACCCGTGTAAACGTTGTAAGGGAGAAGGAATGATAGTTACAACAGTAGTCCTGACAAATGCAGCGCAAGCGAAGTGTTTTCGCTCTCAATGCCGATCACGTATGTATGCAGTCACACATCAGATCTTGAACCTCAATTGTGTCTTGAGCCAAATGGCGATCAATGGAACTTGGGAAGCAACACCAACAAGGACCTCAGAACAGCTACCCAATTTCGGCACGGGGCCTAGAGGGTTTTAACATCCCCCATTTGGGTCGCATTGTTCATCATGCGGTCCAAACACCACAAAACGTTCCACTGGCCACGGCTTCAACTACGAAATCGTGTCGTGCATTCTTTTACTTGCTATCACTACACCGTTCATTCGCTGTGAAACATGCCGGGTTCGATTGTACGAAAAGTGAAACATTCATCCTCCAATCGAAGCACACATCCATATGCAGGTGTATATAATACACAATCGTCGCGTCATTTGACCACCAATGAACAATCCAGCTGCCGCATTTGCGCATCGCGCAGCTGTCATCCATAAATGGGTTGGCCGAAAAAAAGTCCACCAGAGGCGCCTGCTCGCAATCGGTCTGCATAATTCCGGCAAAGAAACATCGGTGAGTAATCAATGCAAATCATAGCCATTCCAGATACCATGGACAATGCATAAATAATGAAAAGATATCATCTATAAGGTAATAGTTCCATCCATGAATATCCAGAGCGTCATAGTCATCGGAATATGTAACCATGTACACACCCAATCATCTTGGACACATGAATATAAATCATGACATAAGTCGTTCCACCGAAACAGTGTCGATGTGACGCAAGTAACAGATGGGGACTGACCCACATCGTACCGCAATCAGCATCTTCACGAAGCATACCTGTCCCCAATGGACAGCCTATGGGTACGTCGGCGGAACTCCTCGTCCAAGTTCTTCTGGGCTTCTCGTGCCCGGACACACTTCTTGTTGTAGTCCTCTGGCAACCAGTGCCCTTTCCGAAGGCACCAATCCAGCAGGGGTGTGTCGCATTTGTTCGGGTCGATGGCCGAGATGATGGCGCTCACGTTGACCGTGTAACCATTCTTGCCAAGGTTTAGGCCATCCCTCACGAATGATATATACTTACAGTTGAAAGCTAGTGCAAAACATCTGAAAATAATATCACCCACCGGGTGCACTCGGTCCTTGACCAGGAGCTTCATTTCTTCCTTGGTGACATCGAGGATTCTCGCTGCAATCCACAGCTTGTAGAATGTGTAAAGTCCCTCGCATTTGCACACCATCATACGAATATATTCGTCACGCTCCTCAACCGATCGGAAGGCTCTTGTCCGAACATTCTCCGATTGAGAAATCTTCGTTATTGTTGATGGCAAAAGTATACCTTCCTGATCATGCTCGGTGATGTTGGGGTACCTCTTGAAGTCATTGTGATAAGGGCAGCCCGGCCTCCCTTCGAGTCCGGCATTCATCGTTCTCTCCTCACCACCTTCAAACATCCCCCACATCTTGGACAGCTGGAGTGCGATAAATCCTGCCATGTACTGAGCCTCACGCGGCTCGTCAAGGCAGATCGCCATCCGTTGGGAACTTATAATGTCCCGTGACGCCAGATCGGTGTCGCGGTAATGCCAACCGCTGTCTTCTTCTTCTGACGCATAGCCGGATGTATATCCTTGCGTGTCCATGTCGTCATCTTCTCCCGGAACTTCCTCCGCTTCGTCTTCATCCTCCTGTGCTGCCGCATCGTGGTTAGCTTCTTCCTGTGCACGCCTGGCATCTCCAGAGACGTTGGGGTTTTGGTTGTCCTCCTCGTCATCGGATTTGATGTGAATGTAGTATCTTCCGATGGAGATCAGTTGTGCCTCGCACTCCAGGCATAAGCAGAAGCAGGTGGGGATCGCGGTCGCACATGATGGACATATCCGGCACCTCAGTCCTTCCCATGTCTCGTCATTCAGGATGACGACTTTGCTGATTTCGTCCCGGACCTCGTTGACCTGTGCATTGAACTCTTCCATCTTGTTGATTCGATAGAGTTCGCAGGCACGATTAACCATGTCAACGATGTAGTGCAGATTATCGGCACCTGTCTCAGTCTCCGGCATCCTCTCGCTGATCTTTGCGACGTTCTGGAGGAACATCGCAGCCGACTCTTGGGAAGAGTTGACAAAGCCAGGGCAGATCTCGTTCTCCACACACTTCGAGTACGCCCTCTTGATGTCAGCGTACTCCAGGCGCTTCCCTCCATTGCTTTTGCCAATCCAAATGGACTTGACCTCATAGAACGGGATCACGTCAAAGACCATGAAAGTCCCATTAGCCGCGACTCCAGCCCCATACCGCGCGAGGGTTGCACTGGGAATATAGATGATCGCAATCGGATCCCCTCTCCTCACGTTCCGTAGCGTTGTCTTCGTCGCCACGTTCATCTCATCCCATGGAGCAAACGCCCCGAAGTGCAGTGCTAGCCTGTTGCCGCCATCGATTCCGCCGGGGACTAACCCACAGCGTACGATGCTTGGCAGGTTTTCCACATACGTCACATGGAATGCTCCTCCGAGAGAATCACCCATTCTTGCGGAATACCTATTCGCCAGTGCGGATGAGCTCATGAATCCAAAATCACTGTGACCGGTTGTGACTCGGATGCACCAAGGTCTGTACCATCCATCGCATCTGTTGAACATCCTGTCGATGTCGTCCCGATCCACGCCAGCTTGGTCATTTCCTCCCTGGCTGCCCTCGTGTCGTTCGGGTTCATGATGCTCGGAAACCTTGCTGCCAAAACCTGGAATCTCGATTTTCTGCTTCCGGATTCCTGCCACTTGATCACCTCCATGATGCCCATGTATCGTTTCGCTCTCGTGGTGTATGGTGGGAATATGTCGTTGTTCCGGTCGTCAATGACAGCATCAATGTCGACCCATCCACCCTCGTCGCACCTGAAAGCACTTCCTCGGCAATTGCCGATCTTGTGTCGAAGGACTCTGCATAGGTCGTGAGATAGCTGGTTTGCTTGGTCCCTTGTAGTAAATACCGAGCGATCATCACCAATCCTGCATAGTGGAGCACCGTCGAAAGGAGCAATGCAGAAGTTGACACTCTTGCCAAGTTGCATCACGTCCACTTGCTCAAGGATTGCACCTTTGGGAAAGTATTTGGGGTCAACGATGGACGCATACGCCCATGGCAAGTGCACATCACTCACATCGCCATACTTCGGGATGTAGCACGGGATGGTGTCGCATCCCATCTCAAGCGTCTTCTTGAATGTCCTGTTGTCCCCGCACGGGTTGTAGGTGAGGTCGACGCCACCACATTGTAGCTCTCCTCCCTCAGCCGTGTCAGCCATCTCCACCAAATTAATAGTGTAGCTGTACATCTCAATTGTTTCTTTCCCTGCTTGTCCCCCTTTCTTTCTTTCCTTGGACGTTGATGAGGACGGTTCCTCCGTATCCCCCATGTCTTCATCAGATGAAACAGGGTCACTGCTGAGTAGCTCACGGAGCACCTTCATCGCCTTCTCATTTCCAGCAGCCTCTTCAATGTCCTTGCAGTCGCCGTCGTGGGCCAGGTTCGCGCACTTCTTACAGATCCCCATATCTCCCATGCACTTCTCCATTGACTCCAGGAATCCTAGTGCCGCTCTCCGCCCGTCGATCACTCGCTGCTTCTTGTCTTCCTTCTCAGTATTGGTTTGAGAACTTCGACTCGGGTCTGGTGCTTGACCAAGACCCTCATCTTCGCCCTCCGTGGCCTTTCTCTTGGAACCTTGTGCAGAGGGCTCGGTGATCAGGGATCGTGGATGTCTGGGCTTGACCTTGTTCATGATGTCAAGCACCTCCTTCGTGGGCACGCCGAGCTGTGCGGACGGTCTGTTCCGCTTTCTGTTCTGGCCCGTCGTGTGGGTCACGTTCCCAGCGAGGTGTCGCACTATTGACTGCTCGAACTCCCTCTTGATCTTCCATGCATCCTTCCACAGTGGCAGTTCGTGCTGGAAGTACGACATCACCTCAAAGAATCCCAACACCATCTCGACGACGTCTCCCAAGGATTCCTCGTTCGTGGTTTGTCCCAGGAGTTCATACATCGTTCCTTGGTCGAGCACACTCTTGATCCAGGACGAATATGCCACATTGCCAAGATCCTTGCCTATCAAGAAGATGGACATCCTCTCCTCGACTCCCTCGGAATTCTTGCACACGATCACATCCCGGGATGCGCACAATTGCTTCCCGTGACCGTTGTTGTAGAACTGCGCTGCTTGATCCACAGTCATGCTCACGAATCCCACGTGAGAAAGCTCCTTCTTCAGCCTTGAATACACGAGCTCCCGTATGATCGTGATCATGGCCTGGATATTGTTGACGTCCACCATGAGGTTTTGAAGGTCGGGGATTGCCACCACGCATTCCGCGAAGAGGCGCGTGTACATTTTCTTCCCCTCGATAGACATTGCAATACCGTTCGTGTCCGCGTTCCAGTTCGCGCAACAGTTCACGCAAGAAGAGGGATTGTACTTCGAATTCGGTCCGAGCACCTTCGACTTGCTCATCTGCATCTCTTTAGCGCAAAGTTCGCAGATAAACTTGCTGAGCTCCGTGACCGTATACCATCGAAGACGTTGATCACCGACATCGGCTTTCCCAAAAGCATCCTGCTCGCCGTGTCCTTCATCTTGCTGCTCTTGTTTCCTCTTCGACTGTGCAGTGAAGGTCGGCTTGTACTCGAATTTCACCTTCGATTCCTCCATGTTCTTCGGGATGTTGAATCGAAGGTCGGGCTCGTTTATGCACGTCCCCTCCAGCTCACACACAAACGCGTTGCTTGGTGCGACCGCATCGATGGATTTCTCAATCAGCAGTCGCTTCAGGAGGAAGTGTTGCAAGTTCGAGCTCCCAGGGATCTTGTAGTTCTTTCCTGTGAGCGCATGGACCACGCGCCACAGGCGATCGTTCTCGGTCACCAGCGCGCCTGCCGCCTTGCAGATCTCGCTAACCTTGTTGGCGATCGTCCCCAAGTCCCCTCTTCCACCATGGAAAGCAACATCGCGATTCACGCACACCACGACCAGGCCCTTGCATGTGTTGACGAGGTCAGATATCGCCTTCTGCAGGGAGTCGATGATGGGGTTGGCGGTCACCTGCCATCCGCATCCTCTCATGCACACCCAATCATATAGCGACATCCAGATGTGCACCGACATTGGTGAGTCATCCATGTCTCGCCTCCGCCGTTCAGCGATGAGCTTATCCAGCTTCTGCAATCGGGAGATGATATTCAACGTGTCGTTGGGTGAGGAGACTTGCTCACTCGACCCATAGTATGATCTCTCCTCGATGTTTGTCCATCCCTGTTCGTTGACCATCATCTGGAAGGTCTTCGTGCTCCCTTTCGAGTTGACGGCCCTCAGGGGCCAATCCAGGACCAAGAAGCTCTTCTTGTGGATCATCATGTCGCGAATCGTCGCCTCGCCAATGGGGCTCCTCTTCTGCCTATTGATAATCCGGTTCAACTGTCCAGGTGCGTTGTCCGGGTTCTTCTCCGCCTGAATCAACGCGTTGATGGCTTTGGCGCCCGGAAGGCGTCCAGTAATCAAGCATCCTGTTTGGGCACACAAGAAAGCATACAGCTGTAGCCATGCCGCATTTCCCTTCCCAACATAGGAAAGAATGATCTTCTCCGCGCTGGTCTTCTCCTCGAAGTGCAATAGCGAAGAGGTCAGGCATCTCAGCATACACTCCCAATATGTTGCGTTCTTGCCTTCTGCAAGACACGGCCCAAATACAGTTTGTATGATTGGGTACCCCGTATTGTTGTCTATGTTGAATTTCACATTGACAGTCGCTCCGCCCAAAGTGGTACCCCCTTCGAATGAAGTGTAGGTATCGTGTCCAGCAGTTGGGTTGATAATTACCCATCTGTCGTCGTCACCGCCAGAGTTCATTCGGAAAATGGAGTCGATGATCTCGTTGTCGATCTTGACAGCATCGCTGGCTTGCGACCCCCCACTTGGAGCTCCCGGCTGGGGGACTGACCCACCAGCGGTTTGACTCCTTTGCCCGGAGCTTGATGCCGACTTCTGCTGTCGCTCCGTCTTCCGTGGCGGCTCCGTCTTCGATGAGCCCATCACCCACCATGTCGGCTCTTCCCCAACCACGAAATCCTCGGGGTACTTCTCCAGTTCCCTCTCGATTTCATGAATCGTGCAGTATTTATTCTGGAAGAATTCGATCATGACGTCCTTCTCGGCCTTCTTCTCGATCTCCTTCATCCAGCTTACCCACTTGCGCCGATCTTGGTTCTCAGCGGCCCTGTCAGCCGCGTGCGGTGCCAAACTGATGGAGTTGATGTTCATCGCAGGCAGCTTCGACTCATAGATCATATCGATGCACCATAGGAAATCCCTGGCGTACTCAATCTCCCGGTAGAGATCGTTCAGCTCCCTTTTGTCTGGACGGAAATAAGCTGTATACGACTGATCTTTGGAGTCCTTCTCACCGAGCAATGGCTGCAATCTCCTCATGATGAACGATACGCACATGAGCGAATTGACCGCTCCGATGCACGCATCAGAGATGTCACTGGGGGTTGACCCACAGATCATCCAGCGCAATAGGTTGTTCTGGCTGGCATTCTCATCCCTCCTCAGTGCATATGCGAGGTTCTTCATCGATGCCTGCAGCTCATTCTGGTAGACCAACCCAAGGTCCCAATTCTTCTGGTAGTCGTCCTTGGAACCACGACCGTAGGAGTCGATCTTGGGAGCCTTGATCACGCTCAACGTGAACACTTTCCCCCAGTTTCGATCTCTGTACTCTTGCAATTCTCCGATCGTGCCTCTCAAACTCTGCAGTCGTCTGGAACTCCTCGGAGCTCCTCCACCTTCTCGATGACGATGCCCTAGATGACTCGTCGCTGATGAATTCTTTGTACACCTCCCCAACCGGGGTGTTCTGGTGGAATGCAGCTTTGAACGACCGTTCATCGTTGTCCTCGGCCACGCCTAGTGCGAGATCCCAGATGTTCGCGATTGATCTCAACATATCCGCCCCTTCCATGCAGTACTTGGTTACGTTGAGCAACTCGGGGTTCTTCGCCAGCATCGTTGCCTCACCGCAAAGTTGGTTCAGCGCCGACACGATCTTCTTTCCCTTGCTGCAGAATTCCCTCCATCCAAGCATACATTCGTCGGCAGAAAGCTGTCCGAAAACTTTGCTGATGAACTCTAAGGCAACCCTCATAGACTGCCCTTCACCTTTCATCATCCCGCGGCCCTTGGCAGAGTAGTACGCAGAGTATGCATAAATAGCGGGGACGCCTATGTCCTCGATCCACTTCACGCACATACCCAGGTCGCTGCTCATCTCCATCCTCTTGGGTATCCTCTTGCCTTCCTCGATGGCGTTCTTCACCAAATTTCCCAAGAAGATTGCTGCTTGCCTAGATTTCCCAACAGGCACGCAGAAGAACTCATTTGCATTGACGACATTCGGATTGGCAGTCATCTTGATGATATTCTCCAGACCCAGGAAAATCCAAAATAAGCAGCTGCAAATGAAGCCACGGAATTGTCCCAATGCGATCCCAGCTTCAGATTGAGGTGACGAACTCGTCCAGCTCCTTCCTTGAAGCTTGGGGTTCGGGACTGACCCAGCTCCCCGTATGCACCAGAGGTTCGGGACTGACCCAGCACCTCGGTTGTGCAGTTGGGGTGGTGCAGATTTCGCTCGCAGTAGCTTGGTGCTTCCGCGATCTCCTTCGCGTAATGCAAGCAAGAGCGAGTTTCAACGGTGCCGGTTTGAGGCACCTTGCTCGAGCACGAAAACGGCGAAGGATCACACCCACAATTATAGACGTGTACAACTGGGTTTCTTTGGTTTCACGACCAGCACAAGGTCCATGCTCATGGTTTCCATTGCATTTCTTAGACAACGAGCCACCAAGTTCAAAGTTCCATGATACAACTCTCCATGGTTTCTTGATTGGCATGGGTTTCTTTGCATATCTTTGTTTCAAGCCATAGCGACACCCATCAAACTCGTGACTAGTCCCATCATGCACGACCTCATGCA
Source organism: Effrenium voratum (assembly GCA_963377175.1). Lineage (NCBI taxonomy): Eukaryota > Dinophyceae > Suessiales > Symbiodiniaceae > Effrenium > Effrenium voratum. Next base: position 44,307 of record CAUJNA010001453.1, read on the forward strand.
GTCTCTCATCTTTCCAATAATCACAACTTCCAGGCAACTCAAACAAAATCGCAGCTCGTTTTGTCATGGCATGCCGTTTAATTTCAACGAACCGTTCAAATAATCTCCAAAATTCTCTTTGTTTGGCCTCGATTTTCTCTGCGGTGTCAATGCCGCGAGTCTTGTTGAGGCGTGCCCATGATGATCCCCCCGTGCAAGGCCCGGCGAAGAACAACAAATCGGAAGGTTTGGTAAGCACATGTCTGGCGATTCTCCCCCCGTACTCGCTCAGTAAGTCATCAACCAGAGTTATGGTGACAACCTGCGGCCCGTCATGGCGGGCAAGAGCAGTGAACCAGTTACGTGGTTCGGAACATGCCATCAGCACGATGGGCCGAGCCAAGTCAACACTGTAAAGAGTGACGACTGTGCGAGTTCTCATACCAGGAAGCGAGACATGAACAGGAGCGCGAAGCACACCACCGTCATGTTTGACCATCGCGAGTTCAATACCCGGCGCTAACTGTGGCTTGTGCTTCACCGCAATGCGATACGGAACAAAACAACGACCAGGGACAAGCTGCTCGTGATTGATATGCAGACAACGCATGAGCAATTTCAATCGGAGCAACGTTTCCAAAGCAAGGTCGTTAACACACTTCAACTCTATGCGCTCGTTCGACAGTTCTTCAACAAATGCGGCCAGCACGGACTGCATGTCAACATCCCCGGACCCGACGTGAATTGGTCGTGGTCGTGGAGACCGTTCCCGCGCCGGTGCAGCGACCGGTACGGGATGAAACTGCCAAACTGCGCGTTCAACCCAACCATCAATTCGCACACATTGTAGCCCCGGGTCAACTCTATCCTCAACTTTGAGCCATGACCCATTCTTCAGAAACCAAGTGGAACGAAGCCACTTGCTCCCAAACGGTGTCATAACCGCGAGTGGAGGTTTCACACGCATCAATCTGGGTCCCTTGGCAACAACAACCGGATCATGTCCTTCATGCTCATGCAATCCCTCTTTAGATGTTAATCCAGACCACCATAGGTCCGGGGGCATGATCGGTATGTGTGTGTACGGAAATGTTGGAACTCCGTCAACTGTCCCCGAAGCGGTCTGCATGGTCCCCTTTATGGGATCACACGTGGGTGTGAGCGCCTTGAGGGTATCCGGGTCAGACAGCAAGCTCGGGTCAAGTAGACCAATCTGCAAACATGCATGTTTCCATTTGCGCCCATCATTGAACGCCTTGGTGTAAATATCGGCCGCCATCCTGTCGGTGACCTCATACGCCAAGTACATGTAATCACGTGTGAACATCTCATGCATCCACGAAATGCTAACACCATGGCTTCTCTCAAGGTGGCGCATCGTGGGGTTCCTCCCCGATCGCACGACACCGATCATAGCCTTATTATCGTCATAGAACACAAAGTTCGGTGACTTCTTGAGAATCCGCTCTACCAGCTTGAGAGCGGGCATACCCATCGATCTCATGGCAACGTCGGCCGCAACAATCTCGGCCTCGGGAGTGGAGTGACTCACACAACCCTGTCTTTTAGAGCTGCCAGACAACGGAAACCGGGTATTAGGCCCTTGTATATTCAAGTGTCCACCGGAGGTGGAACGCAGCGAGTCAATGCATCCCGCAAAGTCAGCGTCCGCATACAAGGCCAAGTGCACATCGTCCATAGGGTCTCCAACCCAACCGACCATGCGCCAATGTTTGGTATGATGCACATAGCACATCAAGTGATGCAAACCCCGATCATCGGAGTCAGTCCACCTATGCACGTTCCGTGCTAGGCGATTCACTTGCCGCAACAAATCGAAGCGAGCAATCCGCGCACCGTACAGCAACTTCATCAGTACGCTAGCGGCATGCGGAGCAAGGTGTCCACGCACGGGCTCCTTCATGGCCAACTCAGGAGTCCCTCCCCGTTGGTCCGGCACTGTGGCAGAACCGTCGGTGGGCACAAGATTGTTACACCAATTGCACACGACTGACGGCCCCTCTCTGGCAGGCTTCCGTGAGACGTGATTCTTTGTTTCTTCATGCAACTCAGGGGTGACAACCTTATTCAACTTCACGTCGCCCGCCACTTCAAGATAGCGGTCGACACAGGAACGTAGGAACTGTTCCATGTCATAGGTCACCGTTGTTACTCGGTGTCCGTTCCCGAGAGTGACGTTTCCCTTGCTTTGATTGCAACCAAGGTACATGTCAAGTCCAGTCTCGGGCTCAATCTTCAAACGTGTACGCAACATGCTCCACCCTTGGGCAAGGTTCTTCTGCGGCCCTGCCATTTTGAAGTCGTCGACATACACAACCAGAACAAGCTGGAGCTTTTCGTGAATGTACACTGAAGGCCATTCTTCGCCGATGGGCTCAAAACCAACGGCACGCACCGACTCATCGCAGTGCTGCTCCCAAAATGTTCCCGCATCTGGGTGTCCGTACAGCGCCTTCCTCAACGGGACGACTGGTCTTCTGTACTTATCCCATTTGCATTCACTTGGCACGGCCTCCGGTGGCAATTCAATCCAACACGGCGTGCCTCTCAAGGTGGCCTGTATATACGCCTGAACAGCGTCGGCCATCTGCACATCCCAGCCATCATGACAACCCAGAAAATCCGCCCAACGCGAGGCTTCAAATGAAGCAGGGGAGTTCCCCAAATCTTGAAACATCGCAGCCTCAAAGCTTTGGTTCTTCACTTGGTTCCCCAGCAACACGCCTCTACCCTTGAACTTCCTCTTAGGATCACCAACAGGCAACTGTGAGTGCTTTTCAACGCAAATGCCATGTGCGCGAGCCATGTGTATTTCCTCCCCCTTCGCTTTTGCTTCTCTGGCTACAGCGTCATATTCACGCACCGCGCCAAGATCGAAGACCCCCTGGTCGATTAATCCCGACCACTCTTTCTTCATTGATGCCAATGCATCAGGGTTGGTCAACATCTCTTTCCGGCCTACCGGCCTGGATACTAAAGCGTCGAAGAATCGTACAACTTTCACAGCCTTCTCTCTGTGCTGTATTCGCTCAGAAGTCACGCACGGCATCGATGGGTACTTTTTGGCTTCACCGTCCTCGCCTATCGCAGGCATTGCGAGTGGCACTTTTCCAGAAACTATCTCAGCAGACTCCTCCCATTCATACCAGGTGAGGTCCGTCGATTCGTCGACCGATGGATCCGTCCCCGATGCTGTCTCAGCTTCGTCTTTATGACTCTCCATGACTGATGCAACCGCCTTCGTCCAGTTTGGAGTCGACTTTGATCGCTCCTCAGACTTGAACTTCCAGGCATAAATTACCACCAGACACTCAAATTCTTTCTCAAGCTGAACGTTTCGTCTCATGACGTCTTGGGACTGTTTGGAATCCATGAGAACAACCACCCCGTCGACAGGATTAACAACAATCCTGACCCATTCAAGCTCAGCCAAGTGCTTCCCATCCATTGGGTTCTTGATCTTTGATATGTTCTTCCGCAATCCCCAATTGTACTGCCATTCTACTCCACCCCAGCGGTTCCGAAGCATCGCTCGAATTCTCTTACCACCGGGCATCTGTAATGTCCGTGCCTCTGCCGGCGCGGAAATATCAGACTCTTTACTCTTGGGATCTTCCTCTTTCCTTTTGCCACCGCCCTTCACTTCGGCCTTCTCTTCCTTGGTGTAATATTTACTCATCATCTTCCATTCTTCAGGAGTGAACTCTGGAGGTCTCGATGTCTTCATTAGCCTGAATCCGTCCTTCCCGACAGGATACGGTCTCCCGGCCTTGTCGATCTTAACCTCCTTGCCATCGTCGTTGACGTACGTGATACCATCCCCAGGTAGCCCAACTGACACGTGTGGAAGGTCGGACTTCGCAACCTTTTCATCGCCCTTAGGGTGTCCATCTCCTTTCCCTTTTGAGGAGCTCGGTCTAGCATCTTCTTCTCCTGCATGATCCCCCCGATCTCCGGCGATTACTTCCGGGCCATCGTCGAGCAGTAGACCAGCGATCTGATCGACTTCATCGTCAAGCAGTCGCTTCTCGTCACTCTGCAACAATTCAGGCTCGTAGTCCTCATCCTCGATCAGGCGGTCACGTGCATCCAGACCGATTGCATCGATAGACATCTCTATTCCTTCCAAAGTCTCGTTGGCAACCTTGTACTTCTGTTGTATTGGGAACGCCAGAGGAGATTTCAGGATCATCCTCTCCGTCTGATGTGGCATTCTCAACCGAGGCGGAACCTTTGCCTTCTTGATGTTCAGCTCTGCACCCGCAAATGCAGTAAGTGCCCAAGCACGATACTTGTTTGCCCAATGCATACCGGTGCTCAACACATATCCAGCAAATATACCAGTTTCCCCTCTCGGCTCGAACTTCTCCCTCTTTCCCCCTCGTGCTTCGCTCGGCTTGAAGTCCACTAGCGCACCAAAAGGTATCTTCTCGCCCTTGAACTCCTCGCCATGCAGCCTCATCCATGCACTCGATCCGTTCACCTCTTCGATGTTCATGAGATGGCACAGAGTGGTGATGGCCTGCACCCAATAACACGTGGGTAGACCGGCATGTACTAGACAAGCCGAAGTCTGGTCAATGATGAATTGATTTGTTCTTTCAGCAAGGGAATTGTTCTGCGGCCGTCCAGGCAGCGATAGGTCGTGGTTCAGCTTCAGCTCCACGCACGCATTGATCAGTTCCGGGCCGTCATCCGAATATACCTGCTTGATTTTCCTCCTCCCGCAGAAGTGCTTGATAGCCCTGACGACTGAGTCAGTGTCTCTTCTCGCGGTGGGATAAGCCATGATAATTCCGGTATATATGTCCCGGATGATGAGCGCATACCTGCCTTCCACTTCATGATCTCCTGATGCCGTCACAAAGTCGAACGTCACCAGGTCACCGAACGTCTTCACTTCTCTTTTGAATGCTCCCGTTCGTGATCTGAAGTGTCTCATCTTTGCCTTGACGCATGATTCGCAGAAGGGATTTCGGTATCTGTGTGTAAGCAAATGAGCTATGGAGTTGGCGTCCTTCTTGAGGACTCCCACTTTCCTCTTTATTGATGATCCTTCGTACACGTCTACTTCGATTCCGGCATCTGGATCATCTTCATCAACCTCTTCCTCGTGAGCTTCGGCATCACCATGTCGATGCGGGACTGACCCAACATCTACAGGTATTTCCTCAGCCACGGGAGGCGGACGTACCGGACCGGCTCCTCCGGGTGGCCCGAAGTCGAATGCCCCGTCGTGGTGTTCGCCCTCGGCCTCTGCGGACTCACCGACAGCGGCGGGTGTGACGTCGTTCTCATCGTCACCTCCCTGATCTGCCTCGTCGTTCGTTACCATCGCCAATACTTCCGAAAAGTGCTCCTTGAGGTCGTCTATCGTAGGGCGATGCCTGTTACTCCGAAGTTTACCATCACTCACTAGGTACGGGATGTCGTCCTTGACCTGCAAGTGCACGAATCCCTGCTTTGGCGTAACCATGAAAGGTAGTTTACCAGGCATCCAGTGAAATGCATAACCCATCTTCATGCATCTCCTCCCCACTGACAATACCGTGGGTGTCTCATCCAATACATGCGGCTCGACAGTCTCGTCCAACTCGTCCACGACTATCTTGGCCACATCAGATGTGGAAGTGGAACCATTCGCGGTCTGGAACACGATCTCGTCGTCATCTTTCACGATGTCGACACCCAGGCTCTTCGCCTTGGCTCTTCCAATGAGATCATGACCACATCCGGTGTCCATCAACCATTTCACCCGTTTGCTGATGCACGTTGACATGGCGAAAACGTTCTTCGGCATACCATGCTGCTTCTTCCAGTCGACAGCCGATTCCTTGATCTCGTCCTTGTTCCGATCATACTCGAACATTATGCTGCTCTCCTTGGTCACCGGGAAGTAGTGCTTCTTATATACATCATCCACTACTTCTCTCAGTATCTTCGCACGTATCAATGATCGTTGGACTTGATAGGCTGACAATTCACGATGATCACTGCTTTTGAACTTCTTCTCGTCGACGTACACGTACTGATAAGGCTCATTCTCATTGTCCTCATAACCGTACCATTCCCCTTTTCGTTCCCATTGCCTTCTCTCGTCTTCGAGGTAGGTGATCTCCCCATTCTCGTCGACGTCGAGCACTTCCTTGAACCACACCATTTTCTCGGGGATCTCGGACTCGCCAGACCATCTCGATGATTCGCTCATCGCGTCGTCATCGTGCTCGTGGTAGACAGTCTCGGCTTCGTCCGGTTCGACCTGATCAACGTCCTTCTTGAAGCTTACCTTCCCTGCAGGAGCCGATTGCTTCAGGACTATCGCGGGCATTGCGATGGCCCTCCTCGCAATGGCTGGCGCTGCGGCTTTGGCGGCAGCCTTCGACTTGGCTTGCGCCTTGTCATTTGACGTTGCTGGAGCTGAATTGTTCTTGATGAGCTCATGCCTGTACTTACAAGCGCTTCCCCTATCGCACTTCCCCTTCTGAAACGCGAAGCATGCTCCATCATCCCTCTTTGGTGACGATGATCTGGACTTGGATTTGCCCTTTCCTTTCCCCTTGGACATGCTCTCCAACTTATGCTCCGTCTTCTTGCTGTGGGAAAAAGTGCATTCATTCCCTTTCACGCACCCCTTCGCCGATTTGAAGTGGTACCAGCAGGGGTTATCCTTGCTTCCGCCCGGACTCTTGCCTCTGTCGCTGGCACCGTCGGACTTGCCGTTCTTGCCAGCGTGGCCCTTTGCCTTGGCTTTTGGGAGCACAGGAGCGGCATCAGGTCCACCGGGTTTCCCCTTTCTGCCCTTGCCACCCTGGTTCTCCTGTTTGCCAGTTGCTGGAGCCGCATCCTTCCCGCCTGACTTCATCATCGACTTGACCGATTTCTCCTTCATGTCGAGCATCAGGTCTTCCCGATCTGCCTTGATCTGATAGTCGATCAACGCCAATAAGAATTCATACGTCTTCTGAGGATGCTTGTCCGGTAGTCTATGGTAGGCATTGAGGCCGAACTCCATCTTCTTGCTCCCTTTGATCTTCCTGTAAAGGATGTCTCTGAGAGCCAGCTTACTGGGTCTGTCCTCGCTCCTCATCTTCAGCAGCAAATCATACCATTTGTTCCTGAACATGACCAAGTTCTTGTCGCCAGGAAAGTCAAGGTTGAATAAATGCTCGATGTGGTAGACAAGATCCGTTCTATCGGAAGTTCTGAATGATTGCATAACTAATGCCACCAACTCTCGTCCCTTCACGATCACCCCTTGTTGATGTCGTAGTTCAGAGTGTCGTGTAGCATCGAGGTATACGTCCTTGGCTTCGTCAGGTGCTTGTTTCAGCATGTTCTGCATGCCCATGGCCATCTTAATATCTATCGTAGCAAATCTGTCGCCACCTGAATCGCTAAGCAAATCCAGGTCTGGGTTCAACCCAAGAGCCTGCTCCAGCCATTTCGTCCATGCGTCGGTATCTGGATCTGCACATGCGCTCAGAACATTCATCAGCAGTTGCATCTTCCAGGTGTCAAGTTGATGGATCTTTGGCCAGGCCGGAATAGATACTCTCTCGGCCTCTTTCCTCGAGATTCTCGGTCGATCATTCTTGATCTCTCGGTTATCTCTCGATCTCCTTCGTCTCCTCCGTGTCCGATCGTCTTCTTCCTCTTCTTCTTCCTCGTCTTCCTCATCTCCTTCGTCGTCGTCATCCTCATCCTCATCATCGGGTGGATCATCCGGAGGTCCTCCTCCGCCACCAGCGAGGCTCAACTGACGTCGACCCGCTCCCTGCCCATTCCCATTGGGCGGGAATCCACCGTAATCCAATGGGGGCGTAGTACCGTTGTTTCCCCCCCCATCACCACCACCAGTCGTAGTAGTGGATTGTGGGACATGCCCAACAACCCCTTGCATCTGGGATAGGTGTACATCGATCATTGGATCACCGAAAGACGGAAAGAGGATCGAACCTGGCATCAGCGACGAATTAGGGATTTGATTTGAAGACGATGACGGGACTGACCCAGCCACCTTCTTGTCTATCCTATTTGAATTAGCCTGGGTTCCTCCCTCAGCGCGTTTCACTACTGCTCGTTCACGATGTCCATCTTTGCTGCTGGAGGCTTCCTGTGTCTCCAGCTTCTTGTGTGCACGTAGTTCCTCGTTGTCAGCATCGAGTTGGCGTACAAAACTCTCTTCTTGCTTGAGCGTCGCCTCTCTTTCCTTCAGTTGTCCCTGAAGCTCATGCATCTCCTCGAGGTACTCATCGTACATTCCCTTAGCTGTCAATCTCCAGTACTCAGCCTCCTTCGACTTCTCGTCCATCGTGCACCGTTCCTCTTGTTTCTCTTCTTTGACCTGGGCTAACTCCAAGATCGCATCCTGACGATGACCACCTTCGACAGCAATCATCTGGTCCTTCATCGACACGTCGGACTCATACTGTTTGACGATCTCTTCTTTTTCGCGAAGCAAGCAATCTGCTCTCTTCGATTCCTGTTCCGCAAATACTGTAACGTCATTCAGCCTCGCCATCAGCTGTTCCCTGGAGTCCTCCAAAGAGTACGTCTCGGGGCGCTTGACGAGTGCATGCTCCAACTGTGATTTCAGACTTTGGACCATCTCCTCCTCGTTGAACTTCTCGATAGATGTAGAAGATTCTATGCCTCTGATCTGTTGCTGATAAACTGATATCTGTTGTGAAGCCTCACGGTGTATCTGATTTGCACGTATAGCTGATTCCTGCGCGGCCGACTTCTCGCTTGCCATGTAGGATTTCATCAATGCAATCTCCCGCTTCTGCTCCATGATAGTTCCTTCAGCTTGCCTCATCTGTTGCATTATAATATTCGACTCCATGTCTTTCTTCTCCCCGTACTGAAATGCGTTCATTTCCACCTTGCGCATCTGTTGGGCTTCTTCCTCAAACTTGCGCCATGCCTCAGCCATGTGGTGTTGGTGGTGACTCACTAGATGTCCCGACTGCTTGCTGGCAATCTCGCATCGTCTTTCCAGCTCCTGGATCCGGATGGTGCTTCCATAGTCTTCTTGGTTAAGATTCGCCATTGCTGCCGACATTTCATCAAGTGTCTTCTGATATTCCCCGATCTCCACCTCCATCTTATTCTTCTCTTTGATCACGGCGCGAAAATCTGCACTGGTGGGTGATTTTGACCTCCCACCCTTCGATGTCGATCTCACGCCCTTCTGCGACGTCCGTGGTGTCGCAGGCGAAGATGATGATCTTCTCGGTGGGGATTCTCTTTTCTTCGACTCCTGATGAACATCGATCTGCTTCCATGATCTTGTGGGAGTAGATATGTCGCTGAATAGCGCGGAACCTCCGCTCCCAGGTTCATCCTGTGAATCTGCAACCATATCCATCACCGCAGGAAGAGCCATCAATCCATTGGATCCCTCTGAGCTGCTGTTCCCAAAAGTTGCAGTACTTGGGCTCGCCGAAGACGCCATTGTACTGTGTAGGTTATCGTTCCTTTATTGTCCCTGTACCCGCAATAAACCAGCTGTCTCCCAGTCCAGTGTAGAGCTTGTAGTTACGGCTGATAACCTGTCAAGAGACGGCAAGGTGACGTCCCGTGGGACGCTATGCACCGAACCCTCAAGCTGTAATACCAACCACGTAGAAAGGTGTATACGGACGATGCCGTTATAGCCGAACCCGTGTAAACGTTGTAAGGGAGAAGGAATGATAGTTACAACAGTGGTCCTGACAAATGCAGCGCAAGCGAAGTGTTTTCGCTCTCAATGCCGATCACGTATGTATGCAGTCACACATCAGATCTTGAACCTCAATTGTGTCTTGAGCCAAATGGCGATCAATGGAACTTGGGAAGCAACACCAACAAGGACCTCAGAACAGCTACCCAATTTCGGCACGGGGCCTAGAGGGTTTTAACACATGCAATGACAACCGCGCGCAGCTGAAGTGTCAACCAAAGCAATGCAAGGCAACTTTTCAAACTCAAGGTGAGACACAGCAGCGAGGTTGGTAATATACGACTTATACGACGCCTAAGCTTCACCGCCGTTGATGCCGCGCACACCTGCAATGATAATGTCCTGGTCGTCTACGAGCACAAGGGGAAAGACATTTCCGCCCATGGCGCAGGAAGGCATGACAGTAATGCTTGCAATTTGCCGATGGGGACAGCGATGGACGGTCAGCACGTTTGGAGGGGAACACGGTAAAGGGCCGCCGAGATCTCCGCGGTGCAGAAGCGGATGCTGTCCGAGATCGTTTGGATGAACGCCCTGGACTGCGTAGCTCTTCATCACGGGAATTGTCAGTGCTGTAGATCGAGCGGCGTGTGCGCTGCGATTTCGATGTGGCAGGGCAGGATTGTCCGCGAGGAGCTGAGATCGAGGGGCTCCGTACTGAGGGCATAAACTGTGGGTGTAGAATCACCGGTGGTGGTGGCGGTGGAGGAGGCGGAGGTGGAAGAAGCAGTGGGAAACTTGGTGGGGGCGGAGGTGACGTAGTCTGCCGAATGGGTCTGTCAAGCAGGGCACCAGGTCCGTGAAACTGTAACCACGTCGGCTGCGCTCCATGGGTCCAAGTAATGTACGTCTGTACGACTTGTTCCGACATGATTTGAGCAACTCAGTCATGCATTCAATTCACGTCAGCGGCAACACCCACAACGGCAAGCAATATTACCCTGGTAAAATGCCAGTCAAGTGCAAGCAAGCAAATTTCATGTGATCAATAATGACTGCAATCCCAACCGTCGCAACAACCTGCAGCGCTAACCGAATACACCGCCACGGCCTACCATTTAGTCCTCCTGTGGTCGCTGTTGCATTTGATGACCGGGTTCCTAGCCGCGAGCCTCAAGTTGCTGATAGACCTTCCATGCCTGCTTGACTTCCTCAATGGGCTTCTGAAGGAACCGAGCAATGGTTTTGTAGGTGGGCCTGGAATCCTTGTCTTTCTTCCGTCGCACCATCTCATCCAGCTCACCCTGTGTCCATGCCGTGAAAGGTTCACGGTGTGCATTGCGAAGTGCAATGGTGAATTCTTGTAGAAGTTCCCGAGGTCCATGAACCACCGTAGGAGACGGTCGGAACGACGAGGCACCTGGATGTGGACGCACTGAACCATCAGAATCCGAGTCAGGTGTCGTAGGCGTCATCTGTCCCGGTTCTCGTCCGCCGTGTGGGGCTAAGGGAGCAAGCGGCCGTGGTGGTGGCAGGTGATCCAACATCGATTCAGGCCGACGACCAGAATTGTTGTCAGCGGCATCCCGATGTGCCGCACGAGGCGGGGATAAGGCCGGTATATACCAGGTGGATGAAGTGTCCAAAGGTCGGGTTCGAATTCGAGTGGGAGAGCGGGATCGGTCAGACGAAATGCGCTCTGTGATGATGCGAGGGCGCAGCCCGTGCCTGGAGTTCCGTGGTGCCCTGGGAGACACTCTAGTGTCTGACGGATGGCTTCGCTCGGTCATCAGGGCAAAGTTCAGGGTGTCCAGAGCTGTCGCAACTTGGGATGCAAGGACATTGAGTACCGCCACCAGGTTATTCACAAACTCGGCTGACAACTGCATGGCAAATGAACACACAGCAAGGACAAATCAAGCAAGTAAGGCTGCGGAACTGCGAAGACATGATGCTTGCGAACATGCATGCGCCGAAATACTGAGGTCCTTTTGCCGCTGGTGTTCCGTCAACGGTCATACGACAGACCTGATGGTCGACACGCCGGCATGGCCTTGACTGCCGGCGGGTACTTCGGATTGTAGGCATGGCGGCGGGACGTGGGAACCGCGTCGTCAGGTCGGCCAGGAAGCCGCCGGTGATGACTGCGAGATCGACGCCGATGAGGCTCCCGATGTCTGGACCTTCTCCTCCGTCTGTGCTCCCAGGAAGTACTGACACTCACCGTGCGGACGTGAGCAGGGTGCTCCGTACGGTTGTCTGAGGTGGCCACAAGAGTGACCGGTGCTGTCATGTAATCTGGCCGGACTGATGTTGCCGGCAAGGGCGGTGGCGTCGTAGATGGCGGGGGTAGCGGCGGTAGTTGGCCGTCAGGAACCGGTGGCGGTGGTGGCGGCTGTGGATGCCGCTGCTGGCCTTCAAGACGTTGCAGTCCGGCCAGAAGAAGACTGATTTGCGACGAGATGGCAAGCAGCATGTGCCGACATTCACGTAAAAGGTCCCCATGATCCATCACAATGCAGGTGAAGATGCGACAGAGAGGGCCAAGTCAATCAGTAATCTACTCAAAATGCGGCGACGGCAAGCAACACAACAAGCATGCAACACACTTCATCAAGACATGAGCCTCAGGCAACCCCATACGCTTTTTCCGGAAGAGGAGCGTCATGATGTACACCATGAAAGTCAGGGCACAAACCACGGTGGGCCTGTGCAAAAGGGTTGTCAGACTGCATTGCCATAGTCGTTCACCAGAACATGCCCATGTAGCTGGGCACCGCAATCGATGATCGGAGTTTCCACCTGCCATCTTTGGCGTGAATGCAGTCATAGTAATGGGAAGCAGCTATGTCAGCGTACACTCCGCCACGGGGTATGGTGCAATGCTGTTGCCGGAGTCGTGCAGTTCCACCAATGCACACGGGGCGATCCGTGTGAATTCCCGCGAACTGCGCTGCTGATTGGATTGCCGCTTCTTGAGATTGAAGGCTGCCCCTGCAGTAAAATCCCATCGGAGGCAACCAGACTTCGTTCCAGTTTGAGCACTCGCGGTTGGGGGAAGGATGCTCTTGCCATTTTGAGGGTCTGATCAGCTCTTCATCACGCAGGATGTTCATGGCCGCCTGCATATTGGTATTGTGGGACCAGAAAAACGTCGACTGTGACTGAGTGCGATGCTTGTCCGGCAGCAATCGGCGCGGCTCAAACGAGAAGATGATCCCGAAGAGGTTCTTCTGGGAGTTCTTTTTGTCCGTCGAGAAGTGGTGATACGTCCGTGCAGTCCTGCGGATATATGGCCATTTTTCTTCGCAAATGCCAAGCTGTACGATGAGTTGCTGCGGCAGTGACTTCGGGGAGATCTGGAAGTAGTCAGACATGTCTCTGACCACTTGATCCGTCCAACGTCCCGGGACGCCATGTGGTGGCGGAGAAAACGGAAACTCCGAAATGGACTTGACCCGCTGCTCATCTTCGATGATGCTGCGGCGATGCGGCATGAGGCTCCTGTAGACCGTCTCCCACGATTTCTTCCACTGCTCAGGTTCAGGAAATACTAAGGCGGCAATCGAGGGCAAGGTGTAGTAAAGGACATCGTTCACTACGATGGCAATTTCCTCGACCCGGCAACCAGTGCGCAGCTTGAAGCGATGACTGCCAAAATCGGGCACATGCTGTCGAACTGAGAGAGGAAGCAGCACAATGCGGTTCTCGGATGGACTGACTTGAGCGGGAGGCAACGGAGGCGAGCGGGGCCTCCTTTGATCACCATGAGCACGCCTCCCATCACTTTTCCATTCACCCCAGTCCTCCTCCTCATCTGACTTTCCCTGTGGGCCTGGGGTGAGCTTGATCCGGGAATGGCGGGACCTGGGTGAGCGCGAACGTGACCTTCCGGTGTGATTGCGTACCGCTCGGATGTTGGCCTCGGATCCAAGTGCCGGAGCGTCACGGGATGGGCCGTGGGATTGTACACTTTGCTGGTGTGCTAGTCCGTGTGTCCGGATGAACATTTGCATCTCATTGCCGTTGATAAAGTTGGGAAGGTGCTCCAGCGTCACGCGGCTCGTAGTTTGCACTGATCCGTCTGAACGTAAGAGACTGGTGACCGTGTACTCCGCCATGGTTCTGAGCCAGCTGCATGCAGACACAACGCAATACATCAACAACAATCACAAGCGTGCGCAAGAAGAGACAACATGACAAGCTCACATGCAGATTTTGTCCCGAGTCGACGCCGAACGTCACGGAGAAGGTGGGGGTCGAAACCTTTGGCCTCATAAAGGCGCTTGAGAGCGTTAAGTCCTTGCTGTTGCTGAACCGCAGGTTGTGCACCACGTATGATGAGCCAGGAGCGAGAAGACCAAGAAGAATAAGTAAACATCTGATCATTGGCACTCCGAATTCCTTTGATTTGGGAGGGATGATCAGGTAGCTGTGGTGTAATAGTTCTGGAAGAAGAATCACATCGATAGCCCAGCACTTTGTCATCATGTTGAACCTCAAGCATCACTGGTGGGCGATAAAATTCCAGGGAAAGAAAATTCATGAGCACGGGCGAGTGTGGGGCAGAATCACGAAGTAGAATGAAACGATTGTCGACGTAGCGCTCATGCCAGATCACACCGATATCGGGCATGCGAAAACGCAGAGAACACATTGTCTGGTGCCAGAAGAAATCCTCAACCGTGGCAACCAGATTGCAGAGCGGTGGCGCGGCTGGTGATCCCATAGCGACTCCCCGTTCTTGGCGGAACAAGTATCCGTTGATCTCGAAGTGACTGTTGTCAATGACAAAGTCCAGAAGGTGCCGGAGATCTTGTTCATGAAAAGTTCGAGGGATCTTTGTTTGACGGCGCCATTTTCCTTTGAACATACGGCGTCGATGATCAGACTTTACTTCGAACACTGACCATTGAGAGGATCTGCGAAGGCCAACAACTTGATCGTACCGATGGAGAAGCACCTGTAGTGCCTGGTGGAAGCGTTCCGTAGGAATGGACGTGAAGAAGCCTGACAGGTCTTGTGACACCAGGTGGATGTATTCATCGGGATCTGCCTTTGACAGCGACTCCCACAGCTGCTGGACAAGTTCTTGTACTGAAAGTTGACCTGCAATGTCGGGAAAAGTAGCTTTGGTAAGTTCAAATATGAGGGCGCCGAAGACCGTGAGGAAGGGAGCTGCCCACGTGCGAAAGAATGAAATGATGGGTCGTGCTTTCTGCCAGTCCTTGGTCGGCTTTGGAAGGATGCGAGCTGTGGGCAACGGTGCTTGAAGTCGAAGTCCCCATGCATATCGCTGACGTAGGAGGGAAGGTACCGTAGTCACCACTTCAGAGCGAAAAGATGCTGCGGATTCACGGCATAGCGAAAAGACATCTCCCGAGCAAAAGGTCTTCCGCATCAGTATGGCAAACAGGGACGGACAAATCACATGTGCGCGGGAGGGGAAATGATCCGCGGGGATTACAACCCACGATGACAGAGAAGCCACGGTGCGCTGCAACGATGTCGATGACCAATAAGCACGATCTTGAAGGTTAGCTCGATGAGTGTCCATCAACTGAGTCAAAACCGGCTGCAGATCAACAAGAAGACTGGAACCATGCACATGCCAGCGACGAGCAAGTTTGCGAAGTTGCGTGGTGAAACGTTGATGTAACAAGTCGACATCACCGAAATACTGATCCTTCATTGATGCGGCCATGATTTCCATGTCAATGTCCGCATTGATGCGTGAGAACTCATCAACCATTACAGCATGTCCATGTGCTCGGTGTATATGGTGATCATCGATGTCCAAACAGCGACACGGAAAAGATGTCTCAGGAGTCCATCGGCGCTGCCATGTGCGGTAGTTGTAGATCTTGTCGCCCAACGTGGCACTGCGAGTTTCCACCACCCGGATCTTTGGAAGGAAAAGGGAGGGAAACAAATCACGATGAGAAGCAATCCAGCTTTGTAACCATGTGCCAAGTAGAGCTTTCCAATTCCGGACATGTAGAGGCGGTAGGAGTAGTTGTGTCAAAGTGGTGGGTGATTGTAGCTGTCGTTTGCGTAACACCTGGGCGAGGAGTTTCTGCGCCTTGGAGCGGAAGGGCTCGTTGACAAAGACGGAGAGCCGCAGAAAGTAGTAAAGCTGAGTAGGAGGGAAAGCTGCCGACAGAAGGTCACGCATGGCTTGGAACGATGCACCTGTATTGGATCCCAGCTGATAGAGAATAGAGTAATGGGCCTGAATGTCATCCAGCATGTCGGGACGTAGTTGCCGTTGAAGATCCGGATGTAGTCGTCGTCGAAAGCGTTTGTGCAAGCCGAGGGAAGTGGGAGACGACAACGAGTGACGTCGAAAATCAACGAGGTGTTCCCGGAAGCCCACCTTTCGCAGAAGTCTGTGTACCCAGGGTGCATTCAAATGCGGGCGTAGCAGGTATTGCCATTTGCTTTCCTGGACCCAAACCGAGGAAACGGGAAGTTTGATCTCAACCGGAACAGCACAGAAGAGCCAGTAAGTATTGGATCGCTTCCAGTAGTGAAGCGCGGGTTCGAAGAAGGCATGACGCCCCCGAAGTAGTTGTAGAAATTTGCGACTGCGTGAGTGTTCACGTCGTAGAATATCCTGATCAGTCGCACCAACGTAGTAAGGTGTGTGCCATGGGGAAAGTCGGATGTAGACGCACGGTTGTTGATGATGACCTGGATCGTGAATGAAGTCATAGAGGTCCGGAAATCGTGCCCGCAATGAGCGAAGATGTCGTGTGTCGGTGATTTCACACAAGAGAGAAGCCTTGTAGAAGTGAAGGACTTCAAAGAACGGCGGAAAGTAGCCATGATCTTGGGAAATGAGACGTTGTAAGAAACTGATCAATAAATAGGCAGTGCACCGACATCTATGAATCTCATACCTGTTGGCCACAGTGTGTTGAGAGTGTGACATAGCGTGATTCGGAATCTGAAGGGCAATCCGGACCACAACTAAGACTTCCAGAATGAGGCCCAACCACGGTAGTTGTGTGATTGATTCGTACTCATCAGCTGGTATCGACGGTGGTGGTAGTCCAGGGAAGCAGTATTGCCAGCACGTAGAGAACATGGTCAACGAGTGTAAAAAGTTGTCCAGAGACTGCCATTGTGCAACATCATCATAGATTCCACAGCGGCGAAGCTCATCCAACATGGTGAAAATGCAACCAATGAAATCTACCATAAGGCGGCGACATGGATACAAGCTGCACAGACAATCACGCACAAGGCAATGCAAGCACAACCAAGCACAAGATCAAACTGATGCAACGCAAAAGATGACGGACGAGTTTTAACCTTGACTCATCCGTGACACGGTTGCCGCTCCGGGCTCATAAGAGAACGAAGGTCGTTAAGATGCCTGCTCATCCGCTGAGTAGGCGAGCGGTCACGATGAGGTGACTCAATGCCTTCTCAGTGAGCTTGGTGAGATAGCCGGGCTCCAGTCCCCACGAAGCCGCCATCGCCCCGAGAGTAGGTGCGTCGCCTTTCGGCATGCGTTGACGCGCTTGAAGGAGCTGCGTCGCCATGGAATCTAATGACTTGTTGCCGTTGAGCCGGGACGGGTGATTGGCCCACTTGACCAGTGACGTCAAAGTCGTGGTTGTGGGCGATTGCTTGAGATAAAGGCGTGGCTGGTCACTGGTCCATGTGTAGTACTTGACAACTTCTTCCGGCGTGCTGTGCATGGTGAGCAATTGTGACGCCGCCGGCTTGGACGGCGGTGAAGACACTCCGTGAAGAGACTGAATGATCCGGGGTTGCACCGCGCTATCAAACGACTTGCCATCAAGGGCCGCTGCGCTGGCTGTAGGGAGGGAGCTGGCAGGTGACGAGGATTGTGTGTGGTTGACCGGTGGCGGTGTAACCAACTCTGCATCATCTTTCTGGCTTGCCATCGTGGGAGAGGTCGAAGCGCGCAGCGATGCTGAATACTGAGCCTGGAGCAGCTCATGCGCACGATTTAGATCATTGTACTTCTTGACCATGTCATCTGTCTGGGTGGAAGGTGCGAGAGAGGCGTGGTGTTGCTGAAGAAATTGAAGTACCAAGCTGGCCAAATGGTCATGAACCTTGATCCGCTGATTGAAGTCATCGATGTTGAGACCCAGCGAGTTGGCAAGGTCCTTTTCCAGGGTGAGCAGGTTGATCGACTGTGATCGTCGTAGTAGTTTGGAACAGGTACTCCAAAGTAAGGCCTCGGTGCGAGTGCGAAAGCCTTCCCATGTCACGAATCTGCCGTGAGCGAACGGTCGGAGCAGCCAGTTGGTGAGGCCCCCATGAATAACCTGAACCAGGCGAACGTCACGAATATCCATGCCTGACATGTCGCGCAGGTTGCCATGCGGAGTGTTGGCAACGGTCATGGGCAGGCTGAAGTTGTAGAGCTGATTGACATCAAACATGCCCTCTCCAGGTGTCCAGTCAGGCGATGGTGTAAGCCAGGCTTTCTGAGGACGAACCGGTAGAGCCGCAGGAGGTCCAGGTGGCGGTGTAGGTTGCGGGGTAGTGACCGGTGGTGGCATCACGGGTGGCATGAACTTCGTTGGCGTGGGGTCTGGAGGGATCGGCATCATGTAGTTGATTGCTGGATGTTGGAATTGCTGTGTGGGACTATGAGTCGATTGAAAATTGGTGGGCATCATCGGGAAATTGTTGGCAGAGTTGTAGCCGGAATTGTGTTGCCAAGACACCAGGTTGTTCCAATCCATGCCTTCCGAGACGTGGTGGTCATTGTGTTCACGTCGGTGTGCTTTACGAGCCTGAGGAGAAGTACTCCGATCACGTCTGCGCCGAGTCCTGGATCTATCACGATCATCACGTCGAGACATGGGTACACGATCGACTCTCAATCTTCACGCTTCCATCTTGAGAGACACGTATCAGACAACAAGCAACTCCATGCAACGGCAAGGTATCAACGAATCCAACAAATGGCAAGCAAACGCAAACATCAGTGGTGAGACGTCTCTATGATCTGACCGCTGTCTTCCCTTTAGTGAAACCTCGTTCCTGGTTAAATGTGAAATTCCGCTGTTCTATGATAAGCACGTTGAGGTCAAATTTTCCGACAGAGCCGGCCCGGGGTCACACAATGGGTACACCCGAGGATTCCCCACGAATGGGGTGTACACACTTAAACTCCAATGGAGAGTGCTAATCTTTCGAGTACAACTGATGAGTCTCGAGTACAACTGATAAGTCTCGAGTATGATGAGGTTCGACTCGCATAACGCTTGGCTTCCCTGTAGTTACTTTAACAGGGACACACAGAAGCAACGGCAGTTCAGGGGGACCAAAAGGACATTCAGAACAACACAACCATCTCGGCAGGTACGTCTGACTGATCAGGTCAGATATCAGCGCAGGTCACGACCCTCTTCGTTGGGTCACCGGTCGTGACTGCGGGTGACCCCCCTGCTGAGAAACCGAAAGGGTGGTGACAGGGCATTCTGTCACTCCGCACACACACACACACACCCACGCACGCACGCACGCACGCACGCACGCACGCACGCACGCACGCACGCACGCACGCACGCACGCACGCACGCACGCACGCACGCACGCACGCACGCCCGCACGCACGCACGCACGCACGCACGCACGCACGCGCGCACGCACTCACACAGACACCCACACCTCCACACACGCACACACGCACACGCGCAGAACAAGCATACACACACACAAACCCACGCACGGACAGAAGCACGCATGCACGCCTTTGCATTCACACACACCACCAACAACGTGCACACACAAAGTCCAGCGTTATTCTGCTCGAAACAAAGCAGGCAACGCCTCATGCAGCAATGCATTTGTCCAGTCTCCCAATGTCTGACCAAGTTTTCTCCCTACGTCCTTAGCTCGTACAAATGAACATTTAATATTGAATCGTCTGAGGAAATTGATGTTCGATGTTCAATCCAGGAGCTTCACCCCTCAGATGTTGCAAAGCATTTTCCTGGGATTGGCTCCTTCCTTGAAGTATTCCTTAGCTTTGGCATCTGCAAAGCTGTGGGTTTGTCCGTTTGTATGTGTGTGGTCGCGCCTGTTTTGAGCCATTGTCCACAGCACTCTTTCATATCACCCCTGAAGCTTCCTGCACCAATGAGGAAACACTACTGCCCACATACCAGACCAGCAATCGTGATGCAACAACAACAAACAAATCCACTGTTCCCAAGTTCGCGGGTCATGACCATGTTTCGGTTGGCTCCCACTTCCTACAAGCAAGCTTGCAAAGTCAGCAATCCAATGTGTGACAAGCTCAGGATAATTTATATACATATATATATATATGTAAGTAGCAAACAAAAAACACTTTACTAAACTCAATGCCATGGGAAGTTGGGCGGTCCCCTATCGGTGTTCAGCGGTTTGAGGTTCAAAGGGGGTATCGGTTTTGGTCGCCTATTGTCGAATTTGCTCACCCCAAGGAGCCTCGAATAATTACAGTGGAACGCTACCGATGATTTTAGTGCATACTCATCTATTGTTGTATTATCATATATATATATATATTAGTTTATACATGTGTGAAACGTATCTGCCAACACAGAACACAGCGTACACACAATTCTCCCAGCATGCTTGCCTTTGCGAATGTTTAATTGGGCCCGCCCTGTTTCACCTTCTGGTTTTCGGCACCCAAAAACGAGCACCTGGGGAACCTTCACCATTTGGTTTATGTGTCCAAAAACGGAACAGCTAGCAAAGGAACAAAAGATAACAAAAGAACCACCAGTTCCCTTGGCTGCCCTCAGATCCCCTGCTAAAAGTTTAACTTTTGGTGGGTTAAATGGAAACTACCACTATACCCTAAAAGCCTAGAAAGCTAAGGAACCAAACGGCTGAGGGCCACCAAGTTCTCCAAGTCCATGTTCAGGCCTCGTCCATCTTTTTTGGGCTGCTGCTGAAGGAAGAAGGACTCTCCACCTCCTGCGCATGATTTGCGACGCGCTGAAGATGTCTGAAGTGCAATGAAATGGCCATGGGTCAAAACCCCGTACCCCCAGTGAACATCCGATTCAATCCCCACTAAAATAGACTAAAATGGGTGGTGAATTCACCTACCCCAAAATGGTACCGTTGGTTTTGACCCACAGCCAAATGGTCTGGCGATTGATGTTCCATCTCAGTCAACCGTCCTTCAGCAGGCCCTTGTCCCTTGGACTTTTGTGGTTTTCTGAAAAGAATGG
The DNA here is from genome assembly GCA_963377175.1 of Effrenium voratum. NCBI lineage: Eukaryota > Dinophyceae > Suessiales > Symbiodiniaceae > Effrenium > Effrenium voratum. The sequence continues at coordinate 65,196 of CAUJNA010001453.1, forward strand.
AAGCGTAGATACAGAATGACACACAGCGAAGGGATCGGACGGACAGCAACTTCACAATACGTGGCCTGCGCATGACGAAACCCAGGTGCCTCTAGAATCACCAGATTGTTTCAACATCTCTAGCTACCAAGTCTTTTCTGGTTCAATTTCATAGGACTCTTAGTCATGCTTGCTACGTGCTTGTGGACAATCAGTGCCAACAAGTCGGAAGGGTCTGCATTCCTTGCACGTGTGTGCTTCACATTTTGGCCGAACTCCGGTAGTAGCCATGCTCCGTCTCACGTGCACATCGATCGGTTGACACAAAAAGAAACGTGTCCTAGCTGACCAACACAAATAATTAGCAAGTATGTATATATATATATATTATACACGGATAAAGACACGCCATGAGGCACCCCTGTGATCATATTTGCTGTGACTTCCAAACTGTTCAGACTTTTCATATTTTTAGATATTTCATTCATATATCCTCATCCCGAGACCAGTCCTCCGGCGCCGACTTCATGAAGAGGCCTCGCACATCCTGGAGTGCAAGTTGGTTAGAAACTTGGGGGGTTCAAGGCCTTGACTTTTGCTTTAGGTTTCACCTCCAAGTGAATAACGGCAACATACAAAAGCCGACAGATTGAAGGTTTCGGTTCGACAACTCTGCCGCTGCCTCTCAGGCCCAAGATGGACCGTTGGCACTGTGTTAAACGCCCTTCCCCATCCTCACAGTGATGTCATTGTCAGTTGCTTCTGTTTTAACTGGATTAGTGGCATTTCAGTCGTGATGTATGGCTCCATCCCGTGCAACCTTCATAATGAACATTCAAGGGAACCTTAGGCTTCCATTTGCTTACCCCTGGAAACACTAATTCGGTAGTGATAGATTCCGTGGAAAAAAACATTGATTGAAAAAAACAACTCTCATTCAGCCAATGGAAGTCGGGTATCCTGGGGTTCAAAAATGCGGTCTCTCAGCGTGTGGCCTCTGCGGCCAGGCGCTGAAGCCGGTCGTTGGCCTTCTGCAGCTGCGGGCCCAAGGCCTCCAAAGTCACCGCGCAGAAGTCGCCTCGAGTTGGCTGTGGGTCAAAAATTGGTGCCCAAGATGGGACCCTGGTAAATGGAACCAAGGACGATTCAACCTGCGGTCCAATTCCTGGTGGATTAACTTTGGCCCATACCCAGTTGGGCACAGGTGGGCGAGTTACCACGCGGGCGGCGGTGTTCCCGAGTTCCCCTTCGACATTTTGGCAACCCAGTGGTGGGCTTTTCAACAAATGTGCAACTTTCGGAGATCAGCAACAAGAAATTCAGGCAACTCGAACTGGAGGCACAGAAGGCGTCGGCTTTCCCAATTTCCCAACTTCAACATTTGCAATATCTAGTGGCGAGTTCCAAAAAATGTGCAACTTTCGGAGATCAACAAGAAATTGTTCAGGATTCCTGCGGTAGGCAACCAGCCAAGGTTACTTTGCGCGGTTAGAGGGTGGCTCCATCGGTTGGCTACACGGGTACATGGCAAGCAGAATCATCGGTGCACTTGGAATAAGGGTCATTCAGCGCCAAGCCATGCCACGGCAAAGCAAAGCAACTGGATCATTGGGCAGGGGGCCCTCACATGAAGTGTTTCCAATGAACCTGAGGCTCAATTGACCATTAAACAAAATGCCAAACACAGTGGAGCGGAAAAACATACAAACAAAAACTGGTCAGCTGGCTGTTTGCTGATTGGACAGCCCCAAACACATTCCTTGTGGCTTTTCATCCAACTCCCCTGTTACTGACCCCATTGTCCTTGATTGGTCAGCATGGTTCTTCTAAGGCAACTCACGCTCCCAGAGGGGCTCAGCAGTTCTCTTGTTGCTGCCTTTTGGCATTGCAAAGGCTTCTTTGGGCATGCTTCAATCTGCTTTGGGCATTCTTCAGGTTTCTTCGGATTTGTTTCAGGCTTCAGACTTCCTTAAGCATGCATGTTCTATCTTATGATGGCATAGGGCAAGCTTTTGGATGCATCTCCGTATGGAGCCGTTGGGTCGTAATCAGGCTGATTTTCATGTTGACATCCTTTAGATTTACTCTGGCATCCTTTAGGCTTCATTGAGCCTTTTGTTTATCTTCTTTAGCCTCAGTCAGGCTTGCTTGGCGAATTATCATGCATGCTTCTTAGGTTCTTCAGGCCTATGTGTGCATTCTCAGTACGTGTTCAGGAACACCCTGGTATTGCGTACGGACCTTCTTGGGTCTTAGGCTTTGAGTTTCAGAAAACTCTCCTGGTGTCCGAGTTCCAAGAGTTCTCTTGGCCATCTGGAGTAGTCCAAACACAATTCTCAGGTTCTGCTTCACATTTCCCACCAACAAACTTGAAAGTGCATAGGTGTCTTTCTGAAAAACTATTTGTTTCTGGAACGGTTTGTTTGTACACTTCCATGTTGGTTGGTAGGCTGGCTACCTACCCTAAAATCTCACATATGCTTTCCGGCCACCCCACATCGCCCCCAATATACCCCCTCCCGCCCCCGCCCCGCCCCTCTGACCGCGTCTGAAGACCGAAGACCGAAGGCCGAAGGCCGAGACGCGGAGCCCGGCGAGCCACAGCAGCGCATTCAGCTGGTCGCTGCTCTTCACCTTCGCCACGGGGTCCAAACACTGCGGGCAGCTGGGCTCCTGCACATCTTCCCAAAGATGCGAACAAAAACGTGGGCCTGGGATGCCCGTTTTCGGATCCCCCGCTAAAAGTGACTAACTTTTAGTGGGTTAAATGGAAACTAACACTAAACACTCAAAAACTGAAAGGCTGAAGGGGATGGCTGGGAGCCACCAAGAGACGTGTTTTATTGTTCTTTGTTTTCACGTTTTTACTCCCACAAAACACCAGACACAACAGTGTGTTTGTTACTGGTTGCGCCCACAAAACACCAGACACAACAGTGTATTGTTCAGTCCTTGCTTGTGTGTTTCGCTTGTTTTGGTCCCACAAAACACCAGACAACCCGTCAACAGTTGGAAGGGAAAGCAAGAGAAAGCAACGGCAAAATGACGAGCATGCAAGGGTCAACAAGTCGGGAAAGGAAAAGGAAGCACATGTTTCAATGAATCGATCGCCTGTTCCACCCAATCACACAACTGTCCAGTATCCAACAATCGGCCAACGCCATCCGACCGGGAAGACAACAATTGTTCATGAGTTCTGAGAAGCCAGGAAATTCTACAGGACCTTCACAAATATATATATATATAAATAATAATATACAGGCCACCAATTGTTTGTATATACATAATATATTTATATGTATATGGTAGGCCCCGCCAAAGCCTACCTTTTCCAATGTATATATATATATACATACATGTATCCGTAATACATGTTGATTTTCAGGACCTCCCAAAAGTGGTGGTTGTCCTTTTGGCCTTTCGTTAAAACCACCAACAAGGGGATATACGCACTCTTCCCTACGTGTGTCGACACTTTTGGAACGGAGGCCTGTGCACTTCCAAGTTGCTTGCTGGAAGGGCAGCAATGAAGGTCAAATGCTGTAGATGGTACACGTCTGTTGTCGTTACTCTGTGCATGGGGCGTCCATGGCCGTATCAGCAAACAGAGTGCGCCCTCATATCTCATTGCGCATCTATCTTTGTAGCCGTGTTACTTCCCCCTGGCTTCAGCAAAACCAAGCGCTGAATTTGAAGAATTAACTACTCATTCCACAATCCTAAAGCAAAGCCCACATACCAGCCTTTTCCCTGTCTGGGTGTTCCTTGTCTCAAAATAGCTGCACCGTTTGGTGCCCTGTTTGCCTCAAGCTAAGCAAGAAGAGATTTACCATCAAAAAAAAGCCAAGCCGTGTGAGTTTGGGGTCCATCGGTGTGATGGGGACCCTAAAAAAGAGATGTTTCCACCCCGCGGATCCACCTGCTCCACACATCTGGCATGGAAGCCTGAGCGCTTTCAACCAAGTCACGGCCGAAGCAACAATGGGAGAAACCCGAAGGACATGTAGCCCCAACATGCCCCCGCATGCCGTGTGGGCAACCCCTCCATCCAGGTGATCAATCATCTTTCTCAAAGGAGATTTTGCTGGCTCGGTTCCACCTCGCGTCCACGTGTCCCGGAGTGGTGGATTCACGAAGAAGAGTTCCCCACAAAATCTCAGCATGGATGCCCCGATTAAGGACCAACAAAAACACGTAACCCTTTCATTGCTCCCAGCCGTGAGAAAAGGACCACTTGACTATCGCGGGCCTGCCGTGGCCTCAACCAACGTAAGGAAATATATACCATCAACAAAAACAACCACCATGTTTTCGCGTAATTTGCCAACATATGCCACTAGTGTTGGCAAAGCAGCTGCTGCAATCAGTTTCAGGATTCTCCATCGTCTGACCCAGCATCTCACATGAGATCTCACAACCCTTCTGCCGCTGTCTCGCAAGATGTTGTGCTTAGTTTGTGGTCCATACTTTGCCAGATTTGCACATGCCGCACATTGGAAAAAGGGACATCAGTTGAGCAGAGTTGTTTTGGAAGGGTCATGCTGATGACGTATCAAAAGCCTACGCCGACGCCTAAACCATGCGCAAATACGAAGCGGGATGGCCTAGGCGAGGTGTATGTCAGCCTTGAAAAGCCTACCCGAGCCTACGCGGTGTGTGTTTCGTGCTAAAACTTGTACGTGCGCCTACTGGCAACCTGTCAAGTCAAGCGTACGCGGGGCCTATGCGAGAAGCTCCCCAGCCGACTGTCAAGAAGTGGCTACGCGCGCCTACGCGCGTGAAGCAATATGCCTACGCGGGGCCTTCTATGTCCACTCTCCTTTGCCCCTTTACTACCGCTAAAAACAAAAGAAGAAGAAAACAACTCTGCTCAATTGGTCACCCCCCCCCCAACACACACTTTCATTGTTTCCACAAGCCCGGCTACCCTGCATTTGTGCACTTCCCCCCAGTCAACGAGGTTGCTCAGCAAAAGGATGTGTGGGGAACTCATCAAACCAACAACAAACATGTGCACATTCCCCCAGGCGTTCCTCTTGCAACCCTTCCACATGTTGCGCCATCTGATGTCGTTCGGATTTTGATGGATTAGGTCGATCTCTGTTCCTGGTGGCTCACAGTCCTCTAAAGCTAATTTTGTACAAGTGAATCATGGATCGCCAGTGGAATAAATTCTCGATTAAATTATGGGGGCAGCCGTGGTTGAAAAAGCCCCCGTCCATAGACATGACTGAGGGCGTGGGGATAGGAACCCTCAATGACCACTACCCTGAAAACAAGGCGGTTGCAAAATAGACACCTCAAGTTTCTATCATACGGGTACTCCCCCCCCCCACCCTTCCATCCCCCGACTGTAGACCCCAAGCCGCCCCCCCCCCCCTCCCCGTGCATTTCCAGAAGCTTACACCAAGCTCAGCTACTGGCTCCATTCTACTCTCTATTCAATAGTCTTACAAAGGGCTTGTTGCACTGTCCGGAACAGTCCAACACCCCCCCCCCACCCCCCAAACGCCCCATCCGTTTCGGCCGGAAGGCAATGGAAGCGGCTGCAGCGCCGCAAATCCTCGCGCCCGAAGGACAAGGCCTCCCCGCAGCCGGGGCAAACCAAGGCGCTGCACATCTGCTTCCGCAGGCCTTCCTCGCAGCGAAAAACTCAACTTGAGTCATCACCCGGCACCAGAATGGTTGACCCAGAAACGTGTAAGGAAATTGAAAGGCGTTGTCCCCTACTAACCATTCTCTACCCGGGCTTTGAGCAAGTGGCTCACTTCCTCAGTCAAAACCTGGAAACAACAATTGGTGTCTCTTATTGTACTGGACCCCCCAACATGGTAGTTTTCAAACCCAAAAATTGCGTCTCTCTGTTGTTATTGGACTCCGCAACATGGTGGTTTCCTTTTTGAGTCACAATCAAAACCCTGCATTAAAATGGTTGGCCCAGAACCCGGTAAGGAAATTGAAAGGCGGCCGCAACTACTTATGGCTGGGATTGTCCCCTACTAACCTTCATCAACCCTGGTTTTGAAAACCTGGAGACAACAAATTGGTATGACTCTTGTTTTTAGCGGACCCCTTTTTTTTAGAACAGGGGACCATTTTCGAAGCGGACCCCCCAACATGGTGGTATTCCTTTTCAAAACTTGCAAACTCCAAAACCATTGACAGAAACAAAATGGCGGCCGCACCTTTTATGGCTGTCCTTTTCAAAGGATCTCTAGGTTCAACAAAGCTGCCATGGATAGAACAAAGTTCAGTCACACCTCACACATTGTACTAACAAACAACTGCTGAAGCAAGACACTGACGGAAAAGCAAAATACAGAAAAGACAAGAAACACAGAAACAAACTGGGATACTCAGGAGGAGGTGAAGTGCGGGTTCTTCACTCAGTTGCCCTTTGACAACCTTCAACACCCCCCCCCTCCCGGGGAAACATGACATGTCGCTGCAGAAGAAAGGCAACAACCAAATGCCAGAAAAAGTATCCTGGCTGGAAGCCCACTTGCCGCTACCTCCGCGCAGGATCTTCTGGTGGATTCCATTAGTGGGAGGGCAATATAAGAGGGTACTACTTACGCACACTACTATCTCATTGTGCCTTTTGGTTTTGAGTCCCCCACAGCCTCATTCCACTTATCTTCATTTCTGCTAAGGGGATAGTGAAACCAGCTTGGGCCCCACAGCCCCTGCCACCTATCTTCCACTTGGGTGGAAAACCCTTAATTTGATCCCATGTTCATTGAGTTAACTGGGTTCATCTAGTTAGCCCCTGAGTTTGACAGTCCAAGCCACCAGATACTCCATGGACCTCTGGATCTCGTCGATCTTCTCCTTCACCAGCTTCCTTACCCGACGGCCCGAGCCCCAGCCCAGAGGTTCTCTCGGTTCTAGCGGGATATCCAGGAAACCGAACTGGAGAGGTCAAGAATTTGGAGACATATCCACGTGCGCCATATGGTCAAAACTCCGAAGATTAACCTTGATTCCCTGAATAGGAATCTGGTTGCCGAGAACGCCTACAGTAGATGGGTCTGTTGACCAAATTAGCACGCATAAGAATCCGCTTTGAAGGCAAACCAAAACGGAAGCAATTACTTGTCAGACACACCTCCAGATTGGGGAACCAAACTTGCAATTGGATGCAGATCCTACAAGGGCTTCCCATGGAACACAAAGACAACAACCCGAACGACACGTTGGATAGGGAAACACAAAAACAAGTTACTTCGCCAGCAGATCCAGTTGGCCAATGGGCGTGGCTTTGTCTTGCTGCGCTGCTGCAGACAAGCACAAGTCATGAAGGTTCGACTTCTCTCTGGATCGTTTTTCGCTTCCAATGTGCCGTTGCGAGTTCTCCGTAGTGCCTTTTGGCTCCTTTGGGACAGTGAAACAAATCGAAGTAAAGTGGATATCCACTTCACTTAATTTTGGTTGGGTGCACGAATAAAGTCAGGTGTCACTATACTGTTGGCGGTCGTACAATTTACTTAGATTTGTTTCAGCCAGTTGGGTGCAGGGAAAAGTCAGTCACCAACTCTTGGTGGTTATCCACTTTACTTGGATTTGCTTCAACCAGTTGGGTGCAGGAAAACGTGAGGTGTCACCAAATTTCTCACTCTTGGTGGTCGACCACCGAGAGTGGGACCCGACTTTCTTTCTCCCTGCACCCAACTGGTTGAAACAATTCTAAGTAAAGTGGATGGTGACACCTGACTTTTTCTCTGCACCCAACTTGTTGAAACAAATCTAAGTAAAGTGGATGACCACCAAGAGTGACACCTGACTTGTTCCCTGCGCCCAACTGGTTTCTCCTCCTTGCGTTTTCGACCACTTCGTCTGATTGGCGACATTTTAAGAGGATCCCCTCCACAAACTTCCATTTGCTTAAGCCCGCTGGAAGAAAAAACAAAATCCAGCAGTGATGGACTCCCTAAAAAGAAGTGGGAACATAAACAAACAAACAATCTTAAGCAATTAGAAGCAGCAAGTTTTGGACCACTTCGTCTGATTGGCGCCATGTTGAGAGGATCCCCTCCACCAAAAGTCGCGTTCAAAAACCCGGCCGAGCCGCTGCATAGGCTTCAGGGTGGACCATCCGTGCACCGCCACCCCCACCGCCAGGCCGGCGCCCACGCCGCCCAGCAGCCGCCCGGCCAATGCCACGCCCTCGGCCCCCGCCTCTCGAGTAACAGCGGGCGCTGGGCTCGGAAACCGAGGAAACCCAGGAACATGGGGAGACCTGGACTCGTTGCTTTTTGCGAAGCCTTTTTTTTCTCTTTTAGTGGTTTCGCTAAATTTGTGGGCTAAATTTTGGAGGTTTGATGTTGCACTGGAGGTTTGATGTAGCTCAACGCCCTAAATTTGGAACCACCTGGCTGTGGTTGTCAAAACCCCTTACAACATCTAAGCTGGGTGGCGCCCCTGCTTGAGAGCGTAGCTTTAGTTCCCCAAAAAGGGACCAACTAGCTGGCTCCTTGTCATATGGCTGTGGGTCGAAACCCTGTACGCTTGGTGAACATCAAAGGTGGCAGGGTGTTTCATCCGCCCCAAAATGGGATCGGCATAGGTTTTGACCCAGGGCCACCTGGAGTTATTTTTTACTCGCTGGCTTTCCGCTCCCCGGCTGAAAGTTGTTTTTTAACTCTTGGTGGTTTCAATCAGAAAAAAACCGGAAAAGTTGGCAAAAAGTTGAGGTCCTGACATCCCTTGGCAAAATGCAAAGTAGAGTTGGAGTGGACTTGGAGTTGGGAGGGGTGGATGAATGGGTGGAGTTGTGGGGGGGGAGGTCAGAGCTCGCCCGCAAACCTGGACATCGAGGATGAACCGACCAGGTTGCCAAGAAGAAACACTCGGAAAAGGCAGGGGACACACGGAGTGGACCCAGTTTTTGTTTACCCAAAATTGCGCGATTGACAATTTGGTGCTTCACCTTTTGCCTTATGGGTCCAAAAAGCAGGTCAGGGGTCGACAAAACAGAGTCCTCGACAAGAAAGTAAAGAACCATGTTGAAAAACACAGAACACAAAGGAGACACACCCAAACACATCGGATACGCAACCAGGAGCATTCCTGAAAAAAAGGAGGGAAGCCCTAACAGAAGCAGGCGAAACTCCTAACCCGGAGGAAATCCCACACCGAATCGGGTCCTGTTTTTGGTTTCCCACCAGCGGAAGACTTAATCAGCAAATGACATCAACCAGTACCTCGAACTTGCAAGAACTATGAGTTTGACTCATAGGTGGGGGGGGGGGGGCAAGGAGGTCCTGCCCGTAACTCCATATGCCGAATTCACGGCTGGTGTTTTGGTGTTTTGTAAGGGAGGTATGGATGGGCGAAATCCATTTCGCATCACTTTGGAATCATGTGAAACCATCACGATTGTCGGTATTGGCAGGGGAATCGAATCATTCCAGGGTTCTTTAGGTAGTGCAGGATTTCGCTCATCCACAGTATGATTGGAGGGAGTCTCTGGAATTTCTGTCCCACTCCCACATCACACCCGGCACGGGGTCCCTGCAAGAAATCGATCTCCCAGGTACCTCCCGGGTTCTATGTTTCATGAGGAAGGGTAACAGTTTGCACTTGCCTTTCAGGCTTTCCTCGAACAGGTTTCAGGCTTGGGTTTTGAAGTAAGATCAAATAAATACACCTGGAGGCAGCTTGTTTCTTCCCAATCAGGCTGTCTGCCAAAAGCAAGCATCGCCAACTCAACAGGCAAGAGAAGGGTGTCAAAAAGGCCCGGTCTGCGAAATACGGTATCCAGTATCCCGCCTGGCTCAGCGCGATGTACTTGGCCGAACGCACCAGCACCAAATTCCTCAGGCCATCTTGGGCTAAGGCTCCTTGAGGATTTTTCGCGGGGCTCGCTATGTATCTGGTCAACCTCTCCCATGTGCTGTTATTCCACGTGGTTTTCCTTGCAAATTTCAAATAACCAAGCAGAAGAGATTACTTCAAGTAGCAAATCGGACATGCTGACCAATTTTTTTTTGGGGATAGGATTGGCCTCTTAAGGCAATGGGATGTTGCAAGGTTGATCCTATATTCTGCCCTGTTTTGGGCGATTTCTGCAAACACGGGTCCCTGGAACAATCGGGAACTACAGGTTGAATGCTACGCTTACTCAAGGATGTTTCTTTTCTTTACTTGCGCAGTACCGATAGAGAATCAACTCAGTCCGGGCACCAGGTCGCGAGAGGTGACAAACTGCTGCTTTGGACGCAGCCTCGTGTTCGAGCACTGGCTAGCACAAAACAATTTGTCCGCACTCAATTACTTTGTTCTCCACAGGCACCAATTATGAATGAGGGGTAAGTATTGTTGCTGCGGGGAACAGATTACATCAGCGTCATGCACTGGAGGTGGGCCCCTTTTCTTTCTCAAAGTGAAATAGTGGTGCATCACTCATTTGGGGTCACTTGAAAGCAATCAATCTGGATGGGTCTTACTTAAAGCCATAGCAATCACAGCCGTTTGTCATAGCAAACCTCATCAAGCTCATGTCAGATGGGTGTGCCCTGAAAGCCACATCTGCGAGAAGGGAAGAAGGACCCAGATCCAACTGGGACAATCGGGAACCTCCTCAAACTCTCACTGCCTTAAACGAGCTGGACATGACAGGCAATGACATGTTGGGTTGGCATGACTAAACAAATACAACAACTAAATTTAAATAGAGTGAACGGTTATGTCATCGCGGTTCGCGTTCGACGACTGAGGCCGCACTGAGGCTACGCGAACAACCGCCTATGTTCAGAGCAATCTCCTTTTGAGGGACCCAGTGCTGATGCTCTTCTGTCAATTTTGAATGCTTTCTGCCAGTGGCCCAATTTTTGCTCGAGGTGCCTCAATCTCACAGGAAACACAATTCTATGCGGCAAAAGGGTTTTGCTTGCTACGGGTTGGCGGCAAAACGCACATACTCCCCCAAACATCCCAGTGTAACGGTCAAACCAAACATGACGACTTGCTTTCCCCCCTGTTTGTCAAACACGTTCCATGGACAATTGAGCCATGTTTGGTCAGGTGATAGCCTCCTACCGTCAACAGGTGGGTATTCTCAGTCCGTAAGCTGGAAGCCCCCGCGTCCGCATCCGAGGCGCGCCGTCTGGGCGTACGCCGCGAGGGCCGCCGCCTTGGGCGCGGTCTGGCGCTGCTTGGCGGCCGCCGCCGCGCGGGCGAGGACGCAGCGCAACTCCGACTCCACGGACTCGAAGGCGAGCCTCGACATCGGCTCGATGGCATGGATTCTGGGCTGCCCGTTTTCGGATCCGCCAACAGTGAATAACTCCCGGTGCTGGGCAGCCGGCAAGCTGCTTAGCAAACTAACAAATGCAAAGCCACACTGGGTTTTTGAGGGTCAACCCCTCAATCCGTAGTGGGTTTCGAGAATGCAACAAAACACCGAGCTTTTGAGGGTCGACCCCATAAAGCCCGTTCACGATTGGGTGCTGCTCAACTGGAAAATGCAGAAAAGAGGGTTTTTGGACTTCTGACCCCACGGCTATCCACAGAAGGTTCACCGTTTGATGGTTGCGCATGGGAATCATGCAACAAACACAACGACCTTCTGTTGGTCGGGACCTGAAAAACACAAAACACAAAGTTATTGTTGAAGATCGACCCCTCAACGTTTGAAGAATGTGAAACAGTGCGAGCGGCCATTGCAATGCACAAACAAGCAAACACAAGCAACATACAGACCTTTCTCTTGCTGCCAAATAGCCGGTCGGGAAAAGTTGATAATTATCCGTCATCCATCACTCTTAGGAGAAATGAACCATCAAGGCTGTTTTGCTCGTGCTTGCCCTTCAAATCAGGGTAAACAGGGTACCCTCACTAGGTTCTCCAGTAGAGAGGATAGAATAAGGGTACCTTTTTTTTCTTTCTGTAGTCTATTTTAGTAGGGGAACCCTCCCCAAAAAAAGGGTAAAAGGGCAATACTGGGGGACCTAGCTCAAACGAAAATCGCGCACCCACCTGGGGTGAGTTCACCTCCAACCGAAGCGCTGCTCTGTGGAGTCCACCTCCATGAGCTTGGCAAGGCTCCGGCCCTTGTCCTCGGTGAGATCAGGTAAAATACTTCCTCGCTGTTGACCCCTCCGCCCAACAACATGTGCACCCTCCCACCAGCTAACATGGAAGTGCACAGACCCCTGTGGAAAGACCACTTTCCTCTTGGATTCCTCTTGGAAAGGGCCGTTTTGCACTTCCTGTTAGTTGGTGGGAGGGTAGATCCGTTCTTTGTTTATGGTGTTGACTGGGAAACCAAAAGGCAGCCACTTGGTTGTGGTCTGCAGAAAGTTTTGAGGGTCCAAAGGACAATCCCACCTGGTTCAACCAAAAACCTGAAGTCCACAGATCTAATAACCAAATAGCCAAGAAGGATAGGAAACCAAAACGAGTTGGTTTCCCTTCAGGGACCAGGGCGTACCTCAAGCCCCTATCAACAGGCTTCTCACAAAGTGTCCTTGTTCCGAAGTGGGTTGCTCTAAATGGG
>CAUJNA010001454.1:0-77328 GCA_963377175.1 Effrenium voratum
AACCAACCAACCAACCAACCAACCACTCAGCGAGGGAACCACGCCTAGTGCTTAAAATCAGCACTCCACCGTAAGCCTTGCTTGCGCAAACCATGCTCTTGATCCGCGGATCAGGTGACAGCCAAGACAGCAGCGGGTGGATTTGCAACCCCGGGTACGCTGGCGTTGCGCAGGCGGGTCAAAGCGAGTCTCCAAATGGATTTGGTCCAACTGACAGGTTTCGGCAAAGCAAACGTAAAACAACTGATTCGACTCATCCCATTGTTGCTTCTGAAATAGATGATTGTTGAAGGCATTGTCACTAAGTGACATCGCGACAGATGCACACCCAGAGGCTAGGCATTGAGTGATGCGGAATTGAGAGACAGTCAAGTTGCGTCTCGGAGAAGGACAAGGATGCTCGCAAAAGACCATCACAGTTCTGAAGTGCATCCTTCCCCATCCGCGTCTCATGTTGTTTCTGCAAGCCGGCTTCTGAACTTGCAGAGGATGCATCAACGAAGAGCAAATCATCCAGCATCGGAGGAAACAACCTGCATTTTCACAGTACACCATCCTGTGGGCATATAGCAAATTCTTGCACTTCGCAGGTCTTCTGCGAGCTCCTGCCACCTGCCGGAGTGTCACGGCTGCAAGCTGACCTGCTGCATACGTGGTTATGCCTTGGTCTTGTTCCTTTGCGTGTTCCTTTTTTTGTGTGCATTTGCTTGTTATGGTCATTGTTATTCTTGAATTGTGTCTTGTGCGTGTGATTGTTCTTGGTATTGTTGATCGATTTGTTTGCTTGTTTTCTTGGTCTTGTTCCTTTGTTTGCTTGCTTTCTTGGTCTTGTGCCTTTGCTTGTTCTTGGTCTGGCTAGTGTGTGTGTGTGTGTGCGTGCGTGTGCGTGTGTGGGGGTGTGTGTGTGCGCGTGTGTGCGTGTGTGCGTGTGTGCGTGTGTGTGTGTGTGCGCGCTGTTTCTTGATCTTTTGGGTCGTGTTTTTCTGTTCGTTATTGTTATTGTTCTTCCTGGTATTGATTGTTTGCATGTGTTGCGTTAGTTGCTATTGTTGGTTTTGATATTGTGTGGCTTCTTCCTGTTATTCCTGGTTGTGTTGTTTTCTGTGTTTCTTTCTCGTGTTCTTCCTGGTATTGTTCTGTTGCTTGATCGTTTCCTTTTATTGTTGGTCGAGTTTGTTTGCGTGTTATTTTTACTGTTATTATTGTTGTGCTTCTCGTGCTTGTCCTTTCCTTGTTCGTCTTGTTTGTGTCCTTTGGTTTTGCGTTGTGCTTGTCCTTCTTGGTATTGTTCCTGTGGGTGGTCTTTATTGTTTTTTCTTGTTGTTCCATTGTTCTTCTTGGCATCGTCACATTGCCCATTAAGCGTAGTCTAGTGTTATGTCTGGTTTGTTTTGTTTGTTCATTCTGCTTTGTTGTTCTTGTTGGTCTTGTTAGTTTGATTGTGCTGTTCCTTGTTGAGAACTGATGCTTTGTGTTCTTGTTATTCCTGGCATCAGTCCTTGTTATTGTCCTTATATTTGTTCGACCTTCTTGGTTTTGTCATTGTGCTTGTTCTTTGCGGTCTTGTTGTCTTTTGTTCTTGTTGTTGTTCTTCTTGGTTTTGTTGTTGTGATTGTGTGTGTTCCTGTTTGTTTATTTTGCTCACAGTACTTTGCCGGTATTATTGTTGTTGGTATTTGTTCTTGTTATTTACCTGTTATTTGTATTGCATGTTTGTTCGTGGTTCTGTCGCTTGTGCCTCTTTGTTGTTGCGCTTGGCCTTGTTGTTGTGCTTCTGAGGTGGTGTTGCTGTTTTTTTCATTCCTTTGATCGTTCTTCTAGTTGTGTTCGGGTGCGTGTGTTGTCCTTGTCCTTCGTTTTATTGGTCATTGGCTTGTTCTTTGTTGTTTTATTCTTGGTTTTGTTATTTTGCTTGTTATTATGTTTCTTCTTTTTCGTGTTATGTTGCTTGTGTGTTTCTTCGTATCATTGGTTGCGTTTGTTTGCATTTCTGGTTTTGCATTGTTGTTATTACTGTTCTTTGTGTGAGCCTGATTTTAGTAGTCTTGCTCGCGTGTTTGTGCTTGTTCTTTTTTGTGTTCTTTGTCATGCTCTGTTTGTTCTTCTTGCTCTTGGTATATTGCTTGTCCTGCGTGTCGTTCTTATTAGTCTCGCTATGTTGCTTGTTAGTCTTGTTTTTTGCTTCGCCGTGCTGCTTTTTGTCGCGTTATTTTCCGCTTGGTCTTGTTAGTTTGCTTGCTCTTGTTGCTGTGAGTTTGCTCGTTGGTGTGTCTATGTCTAGGTCTTCTCTGTCTCGTTTATGTGCTTGTTATGGTTCTTGTGTGTGTCCGTTTGCTGGTTATGTGTATTGCTCTTCTTGGTATCATGTTTTTGCTCGCGATGTTTCTTGTTATCACTATTGATGTTTGTTGTTTTCTTGTCGTGCTAGTGTTCTGGTTCCTTGGTTTTATCATTGTCTTCTTCTGATTCTTCTTCTTCTTCTTCTTCTTTCTCGTTGTCTTCTTCCCAAAAGCGTGAGCTCTTCCGCTGTGTTCTCTTGCACCGGCCCAAATAAAGAACTTGCCCAGAGAAGCTTGCTCAGACGAAGTCGCAGCTCTTTAAGGCACTCGAGATTGCGGCTGTGCAGGGATCGGGCGGGTCTTATTTTCCAAACCCGTGGCGAAAGGTCTTCGCCTTCATAGAGGGCCCGCTGAGGGCGCATCTCTGTGGATTGAACTAGCTTGTCCTAAACGCTTGGGCACCCTCCTATGTGCTGCCCCGGCGTTACAGGGTCGAAATTATGTTGTTGTTTTGCGTGAGTGTCTCACGGCGGTGGCACACTGTTTGTCGTTTTTCAGTTGGATCCCTACTTGACCAAGATGAACAGCGCCCCTTGTTTGGTAGCCCCGAACTGTGCTACCTTTCAAAATGGGTGCCGCCGCCACACAACGTTTCAGTGGGGTTGCGCGCATGAGCAGCAAGCAAGATGTGCATCGGACAGCCAGCTCAGGGAGCTCGCTGTGCAGTGGCAAGGCCAGATGGGTTGAAGATTGATTTCATGTGCATAGGTTGTCATTTGGTTTGCACGTTTCATGCAGTTTGCATGGATTGCCTTTATTTGGTTCGCGCGGTGTTTCACGGAGCTTGAGTCGGTTTGCATTTGCTATGGGTTTTCGTGTTTGGTGTCAGACTGTTTTTTTTGGGCCAAGGTATCGGCTTTTCATTTGGTTCTGGATGTTGATTTGGTTTGCAGTTTCATCTCGCTGAGCGCAGTTTCATTCCCAAAGGCTTTGACTTGTCTGCGTGCGTTCTCAGGCACTCCGGTGTGTTCAAGCTCTGGGAGAAAACGAGCTCACTGTGTTTCTCTACTCTTGGGGATCCATTTTGTTGGTCTGTCTTTTGAGTTCTTGGTGACGTGAAACCAAGAGGACCTCCATTTTCAGGGCGTTGCCTAGAATGAAATGGGTGCTGGCATTCCTGACAGATAGTCTCCTGGAGGTTCTGGAGCTTATGGGGTGGGATCCCAAGGTATTCCCGCTGGTGATAAATCATCGAATCACAGGCAGAGATTTGGAGGATTGACAGGGTAGGCCTTTTTGATTGAATGGTTTCCCTTTGAAATCCAAAGAGAGTAGCTCCCCGACTCCCAAAACCAACTCATGCAGCCTCTGTGCAAGACAGATTGCCAACCAACTGAAACCAATCAAATAACGATTGCACATCTCTTTCGGAAAAAAGAAGAAAACAAACAGCTTCGGCAAAATCAAAAAAGTGGATTTGGTTTCCATGAATCCAACCTGAAGTCACGAGGCTGCGCATGTCCGGATGCAGCCGCCTGGAGCCCTGTGTGCCGCTGCGCGCTACCCTGGACTTTCAGGCCAAAAAAACACGTTTTTTTTTTGATTTTTCAGACGGGCGGGGGGGGGGGGGGTGGCAAGGTGTGTCTTTCTTTGGATGCCGTTGGTCTTGTGCTTTTGTCTTGTTTTGTTTTTTGAAAACACATGGGAGAGTCACGTCCTTCTTTGGATGCTGTTTTTGGAAGGCTGTGAGGGATTCCTCTTGCCTCTTTGACACCCTCCCTCCTGGAAGCTTCAATCATGCTGCGCATTTGGGTGTGTCATGTTATGATGGTTCCTTTTTGTTGGTGTTGTTTTCAAGAAAAACCAAAGGCAAGACTTGCCATTTGGGGGGTTTGCCTGTTTGGGACAAATCAACTCAGGTTCCTGTGGCATCTGGTTGTTGCAAGTTGCAAGTGCACATGTTTCAAGAAGCCTGAAGGATGGGGGTATTCCCATAAAATGTGCAGCTTCTTTGCAACATATTTTACAAAAGACTCTCAAAGGAAAGGGTCTTCGATGTGTTTTTGTTTGGTTTCTGGATGAAGCCCGTTGAAATGGGGCCAGGCGTGGCAATGATGGCACTAAGTCGTGTGTGCCTGAGATCTCTTTCAAATTCAAGAGTGTTTATGTGTATGTTTTTGCGGTTCATAAACTATGGACCTGTGTATTTTTTGCCTGAGATAGCAATGGCCTGTCGAGAGACAAACACATCTTACGGGTTCAAGCCCTGCCTTTAAAGTTTGGTCTGCCTGTGTAGACAGCCTGGTTTACTGGTGAATAAACATTCGATGCATGCGAAGAATAAATTGCTGCTGCCAACAAGCTGACTGACTGCCTTTCAAGAAGAATGGCACTTGCGCCTCATAAGTTGCCCAAAGTCCCATGTTTTCGTCTCTGGGACCCGCAAAATCTCAGCCAGGCTGTTGCTCACAGCTTCCCTACGCACTGCTTGAGACACAGACAGACCAGTGGGAGCACCAGCCTGGAAGATTGCGGGTTCTGTGGCCTTGCCATAGAAGCGACATAGAAGCGACCGCGGACAGTACTTTGCATGCGTTGTTCGATGAAGATATACATGATTCCGCTAATGCTGCAAGCAAAGCGGACACAAACTATGTGCAAAGTATGGCCAGGGGAAAAGGTCATGCTATGCCAATGCCAGTGAACCAGACACAATCTGAGACAAGTTTCATGGGAAAATCCCAGTGCCCAGTCACCAAGTTACATGAGCCGAAATGCCTCATACAAGAGCCAACCTTTCGTTGGGTCTTTGGGAGCGAGGGTGGAGGACTTAGCTTCAGGTCTCCCATTCCTTCGACTTCCCCATGGGCGTCTCGCCAGTTCCCCGTTCGACTCGCAGGTGCGGCTGCCCGCGCCGCCGCCCGCCACGGGGTGGCGAGAACTCACCGCCGGGGAGGGCTTCGAGATCGACGTGTCGCAGTGCAGCGCGCTGCAGCCCGGGGAGGCGTGCCTCGTGGGTTGCCGCAGGCCAGGATGCGCGGAAGCGCGGATTCGTGGGGTTCATTGGATGGCGTTTTGGGATTCGGGAATTCTTGGGTTTTTTGGAAAAATTCGGGGTTTGGGTGGTATGCAATTTGGGGCATTTTGGGTTGCGATCGAAACCGTAAGCGAGATTTGGACGCCTGAACGAAAGTATTGCCATGTTGGGACAGGCTTGTGTCCCGTGAGCAGAAAGCTGTGGGTTGTTCATGTGTCGGGGTCGATGGATTTTAGTCATTTTGAGGCTGGTGAAAAGTACAACCGCGGGGAACGTGTTTCTTCCGCAGGGTTTCCCACGGGCTTCTTTGCAAATGGAGAAAGGGATTGGGAACTAAAAACAAGTATTGGGCCCTCCCCCAAGGGTTGCTGATTCTTGCTTTTCAAGGAGAACGTCTCACCTTCCTTAGTCATTTCTACAAGCAGTGCAAGATGTCACCTTCCTTAGTCAAGATGTGATTTTTGCGCAACTCTTGAGCTAACTTCAGGCGCATGTCACTTTTTATAAAGAAGGAGCCTGGCTGCATGGCCGCAGGCCCTTTGTGGGTGACATGGTGGTGGCAACCTGCCCACCCGGCAACACTGACCGCTTTCAGGCACGTGCGTCTCGAGCGGTGGATGTGTGGAATGCACAATCAGCCAGGACAAACACCGCATGTTCTTACAGGAAATCGCCTGCCTGGCTTAAATGGCTGGTTTACTTGTTGATAGGGGTCAGCACTTCAATGGGAAGATGTCTGAGCCCACATCACAAGTTAGGCCCTTTCTTGGTGAAGCTGGCGACATTTTGCTGGAAAAAGGACGAATTGGGTAAAATGCAATTCCTTTCCCCATGTCCATTTGGCGAACACAATTTTGACAGTGGCTCATGTACAGTCCCATTCCGGAACACCATATGGTGTCAAGATACCCTGAGGTTCTCAGGCAGTCCCTTGACATTTTTCCCCACCAACATAATTTCACAGATTGCATGTGAACCATAAAAATTATTAAAACAAAAAAAAGAAAACTTTAAAACTAAAAACTTGTTGCGCCCTTTGCTTTGCTTCCGTCTGTTTCGTGGTTTGGATTGATGGTTTGGTGGTGAAGGAGGGGTTTCCAAATACGCCCACAAGACTTCTCAGTCCAAACCAATTTGATATCGGGTGCAAATTTTCCAAGCCACTCCAAACCAATTGGGGGGACGCTGGGCGTTGCGCGTGACGGGAGGCGCCGATGCTGAGCTTGCCGCCCTTCTGCGAGCTGCGCTGCCCAGACCCTGAAACTTGGCCGCCGGGCTACCGCCTGAGCGACGCGGGCTGGCAGTGTCAGCCGGACTATACCGGCGCCTCGGCGAGAAGGGCGCTGTAGCGCTGCGTCCCAAAAAGGCCAAGGTTCAGGCGGCGGGGATTGAAACAACCATACGGGACCCGTGCCGGGTTCTGTGGCGGGTTCCCCAGTTCAAATGATCAGCAAGGGTTCCTTTTCCCTACTAGGATCCCCGGGCAACTGCATTTGTTTTGCAAAGGGGGTAGCAGAGCTACCATTGTCATTTTTCCGGTGAAGGAAACCAGTTCGATTGTGTTTATCGGAGGAGCACAAGCGCAAATCCTGCCGGGCAATCTCCATTGAAAGTCATGTTCCAACCGGCCTGCCGGTAGCCGCTTTTGGCACTTTTGGCATGTAGTCGATCCCATGCCGCAGGTGAGCCGCTGAAGTTTTGCAATGCCACGCCCAGCTGCAACGAGACTGACTTCCCACAGCTGGATGAGGAAGGGAACTGTGCCAACGCGGCTCCTGGATCTGAAGACAGCGCCTGCCGAACTCCAGCGAGGGCCAGTGGTGTCAAAGCGGATCTCTTCTTTCCTGTAGCTTTCTGGGAACAGTTGCGTTTCTCCATCAACTGCAACCAGCCAAAAACGTTAGGCTGTTCTGCAGGCGGCAATAGCCACACCCGTTTTAAATGGTGTAAGGAAAACAACAAGGAATCAAGCATTTGCAGGGGGTCCCCTTGGAGAATATGCTGGATCTGCAAGAGTATGAAGTTTTTGTCGTTTTTTCCCCGGACGTGGCGAGAAAGGCACTCTTACGACTCCTATGCAAAAGCCAGGTGTATGGCTAATCACATTCTCTGGCCATACAGTCTATCCTCCAATCTTTGGAACACTCAGGTTGAGCTGGACATCAGCCTCAGCGGGTGCAAGAAGCGTCAGCCCTGTACAGCGCCGGACCTGCGGCCCGCCTAAGTCCGCCGGTCGAAGCGGGTCGAAGCGTTCTCTCGAGTCTTCTATGCTCATGCTCATCTACTCCGAATGAACAGCATATCATCTTGAAGGATTCTGTGCTTTTAGCAAAACAGCGGTGGGTCAACTTGTTTTGTTGTGACCGGAGGTGCTGCAGGTCTGGGATGTCGGGAAGGCTTTCCAGGCAGTTTCGGGAGAATGAGCCGGAAACGGATCAAGAAAACAGTGGCAACTGATGGTTCTTTTGGTCTGTTGGCCGGAAGCTCAAACCCGAAACCCAAACAAACCCGGAATCATAACCCATGATCCCTGTCGCCTCCTTACGTTTGCTTTTGTTCCCAACCCGAGTGGTTGGGGGGGCCATGATGGATTTGTGAAAGCGATGCGCTGCACAGCCGGAGACATGGAACAAGATCACTCCACAGAGGCTTTCGAAAGGCCCTCAGACTGCGATGGACAAGGTAAGCTCGTTGGTTGGCGGCTGGAGCCAAGAAAGACTGCGGCCCCTCTTTTGGTTCCCGAAATGCCGCGGAGTGTGCCCCCCTTTTTGTCGACCGACCCGGTTTTTTTCCCGGAGACCACTCAGCAGCTAAACTGTTTTCGCAGATTCCAACCACTGAGGATCGTGCGTGCTCAATGAAGCAAATAATTGCAACAGGCAGGTGGTCAACTGAACCATCACTCAAACAATGGGCTTTGAGCACTAAAAACCGTCCAAGCCGAAAGGGTAATGAAGTCTACATCGGCCTTGCAACATATGTCGAAAGCAAGTGCCATGGGTCAAAGACAAACGGCCACCATGGAAGTGCATGGGACCTTAGGAGTCTCCGAGAGGACGGGGGCACTCCTTTTTGAAACCTGTCAAGGAAACCTGGTATAACGCCAATCCTTTCAAGGGGTCCATAGGTTGACATACTTCCGAGACTGCAGGTTCTGCATATCGATCTACCATACATGGCCTGACGCTTAAATGTCAAATATGTCAGTTCGTGTATGTTGGCTTACTTGCAGGGGTCGGGTTGTCAAAGTGATGGTTTTTGACACAACGTCTGCTTGCTTGAATTTGTGTTGTTTAACCAAGAGGCAAACGGCAGACTATGGTCCAATATGGTTGACTTGGAAGATGTCCCTACAGGTTCAGAAGTTCACGAGCGTGGCTCACGAGAGCCTTCCTCATATGGTTCTGTTGGTTTCCCTTACCCTCCCTTTTGGGGTTCCTTCAAAACCTCTCACCCATACGCTTGTGTATCCTTGTTGGGGTGGGAAATCCATTTGTTGGGTTCCTCGTGAGGAGCTCATGCAAATTTGGCGGGTCAAACGCAGTTTTAAAAGCCCAGATCCCCCTCTGAAAATGGACCAAACCAAAATAACAGTCCCCAAACAAGAGGGGGGAAACAAACAGTTGACCTTCCCAAAAAGGATACAAAAGAGAAACAAGGTTTCCCAAAAAAGCCGGGGTCAACAAACGGTTGGACCCACCTCCGTCTCGCCCGAGCGACCTACCGCACGAGTGCCGAGTGCCTGAGATCCTCCTGCCGCCTGGAGAGCCCGGAATGCCCGGCGCAGCTGGCGCCGGGGGCCAGCTGCGAAACCCGGTGCCGCTTCCCCTTCCAGGCGCCGAAGGTTTCCCGAAGCCCCGAAACCGATTAGCACCGGGACACCGTCCAAACGGTTTGGCAACCTCCAGGTTGCCCCTTGGAACGGAACCCCTTCCGGTTTTCTTTTTGAGAACTCCCTTAAGTTGGCGTTTTTTTTTTTGGGGGGGGGGGGGGGGTGTGGAATCTAGAACTACTGGAAAGATGTTTGTGTTTTTTCCTTTTGCAATGAGTTTCTGTCAGTGGGCCAAGTGTTGGTCGTTTGAGGAGGTGGTCCTACTGCCTGTTTGAGGGGATACGTGAAATCCCTGTGCAAACCTTACCATGCTGGTAAAGAGGGGACCTTAGTTGTGGGCCACCTGACCAAAACATTCAGCAACCTGATTTAAGTGATGTAAGCGTTCTTCAGCACAGCTGGTACCCCAAAGAAAGTCTAGCCATTCAAACAGAGGCTCAAAACGACTCGTTCCGGGGGGGGGACCTTGCTTTCACTTCATGTCTGTAATTCTGGCCAGTTTCCCAACCAAACCAAGGTCTGGGTCTGGCTCCGGGATATCTCTGGAGACTTCTCCTGACCTTGAGCCTGTTTGATTCTTCACCTTAGCTACTGGAACCCATTGACGTTTGGTTTTCAATTTCTTCGGCGCAAGTCCCAAAAAGGGTCCACATGGCTGGAGCCTCGCCCCCCACGTCCCAGACGCCCAAAAGTGAATCACCCAAAATGGGACCTGAAATGGAAGACCATGTCTAAGTCCCAGTAGTGCCCTTTTACCCTTCTTTGGGGGAGGGTTTTCCTACTAAAATAGACTACCACAAAAAGGGTGCCCTTATTCTAACCTCTCTACTGGAGGACCTAGATGTTCTATCTGCCCTTCGGGAGGGTCAGACGCCCAGGGCCTCCCCTCCGTGGCGCACTGCCCAGCGGACAACACGCTGATGGACGGCCAAGGCACGGAAAACCCGGTATGCCCGAACCAGCAACAAGGGGCTTCCACAGACCTTGTCGGCTTTCCCTCTGCTGAAAGACGGGAACTCACTTGTTTTTGGTTTGTGAACATGTTTTGAGAAGTCCCTGACGTCCAGCAAGAAAGGGGGGAAGGCGTCCCCTTTGTTTGCGCATTACATCGGCTAAAACTACGTACTAGAGTTATCCAGTCAACCAGAGGAAAAGGGATTCAACCGAGATGAAGGATGTGTTGGAGAGTCAAGTGGAAACCTGACGTAGACCTACCATTTGTGGGGGGGGGCCTACGTTTGGACTCCCATACCCAAACAAGTTGGGCCCCTCTAAAGCAAAGCAAGCTCATGGTAAAACGCTTTCACTTGAGGTTGGGCCCATTGAATCAAGCCAGCCCGAGCACTTTTGGTACCGGAATGCTTGCCGATCCAGCAGCATTCACCCCAAGAGCAGTGCCTTCCTCGCGTTCCAAGCAATCTTCTAGGTGCTAAGAAGCCCAGGTTTTGCGGCTGTCCCAAAGAAACCAAGCGGGGATGAGAGCGTTGCTTTGTCAAGACGCCCTACTTAACACCAGTCTTGTCCGGCAAAGGCAATATCCTGGACAAAGTGACTAGACTCTAGACTTACTACTCCAACCTTCATGGTAGATGGCACAAGTCCGGGGAGAAGAGGTGACCACCCAATTGGCTTGGATTGTTGCCACCTCACCCAAACACGTTCATGGCACCCTGGGAGGGGGAATCCTGACACCCAGTCGACGCTTGCGGATTGGGATTACTGCGGATTGGGAGAGCAGCTCGGAGATCGACATCTCAAGATGCGCGCCAAAGACAAGACCTGTTTACTGGGTGCAAAGTAGTACATATTGGTTGATCCAAGAAACATAGAGTTGTGTGTTGTTAGTTTTCCAGGCCATTTGTTTAGCACAAGGGGTTGTGATGGGTCAACTGGGCATGAAGAAGTGTGGGATGCGAATGGAGTGGATTTGTGGCCTTCTCGATATTGAATGGCTTTCAAAGTCTGGCACGGCAGACAAGCCAAATGCAGGGAATCTCAAAAAGCACGCAGTTTAAGAACATTGCTTCTCGGAACATTTACAACGTATTCATTCAAACACACTGCATGACACGATAGCTGCCAGCCATTGCGCGCAAAGCGGTGAATCCGTTTGATTACATTAAGTTTTAATGGGTTGGGACAGATGCACACCACACACACACACACGCGCGAGCGAGCGCACAAGGTGCAATCACTTGTTCATCGTTTTGGGTTGACTTTCAGGAAATAGCACCCCTCCCAAAAAGTAGAGGGTCCCCTCTAAACTTAATCAACAGGAAAATCTATCCTGGAATAGGGCTCTTTGGAGAAAGGGCATAACATTTGGATCTCATTCTTCGACCCCAGGCGGCGCCCGGAGGGATGGCTTGAGGGTCCAACTCGTTTGGAGAAGCAAAAATGAGGATCCAGAGCTGAGGCTTGGAATGGGAGCCGCCAGCTTGCAGCATTCCGGAGTGCTACGACCCCGTACCTCCAGGCGCGGGTGTTTGCGTTTTTTGGTTTTTTTCCCGAAAGCGTGGCGAAGGGTTCTTCCGCTGGGTTCACTTGAGTTGTTCTCATGAGAGTCATTACAAGGTGTCATTGCAAGGAATCATCAGTCATCATCATGCAGGTCATTGCAAGGAGTCATTGCAAGGAGTCATTGCAAGGAGTCATTGCAAGGAGTCATTGCAAGGAGTCATTGCAAGGAGTCATTGCAAGGAGTCATTGTCATTGCAAGGAGTCATTGCAAGTCATTGAGTCACTGCAAGGAGTCATTGCAAGGAGTCATTGCAAGGAGTCATTGCAAGGAGTCATTGCAAGGAGTCATTGCAAGGAGTCATTGCAAGGAGTCATTGCAAGGAGTCATTGCAAGGAGTCATTGCAAGGAGTCATTGCAAGGAGTCATTGCAAGGAGTCATTGCAAGGAGTCATTGCAAGGAGTCATTGCAAGGAGTCATTGCAAGGAGTCATTGCAAGGAGTCATTGCAAGGAGTCATTGCAAGGAGTCATTGCAAGGAGTCATTGCAAGGAGTCATTGCAAGGAGTCATTGCAAGGAGTCATGAGAGTCATTGCGAGCTGCGCATGGAGTCAAGTGCAAGTTGCAAGTGCAAGGAGTCAAGTGCAAGTTGCAAGTGCAAGGAGTCAGGTGCAAGTTGCAAGTGCATGGAGTCAAGTGCAAGTTGCAAGTGTAAGGAGTCGAGTGCAAGTTGCAAGTGCAAGGAGTCAAGTGCAATTGACTTGCGAGGAGTTAAAATCTCTTCTTAGGGCGGCGGGGTAGTGCCGACGACACTACACGAAAATCGACCCTCTGCGGGGATCGGCGTGGTCGAGGTGCAAAAACCCATGGTTTCTTGCGATTTCTAAAGTTCCCGCGCGACCCTCTGCGGGGATCGGCGTGGTCGAGGTGCAAAAACCCATGGTTTTTTGCGATTTCTAAAGTTCCCGCGCGACCCTCTGCGGGGAAACCCATGGTTTTTTTTGCGATTTCTGCGGTGCCCGCGCGACCCAAAACTCGAGGTTTTTTGCGATTTCTGTGGTGCCCGCGCAACCCTCTGCGAAGTTGCCAGTTGCCAGTTCAGATGAGCAGCTTGTGATAGCCAGCATTCGCGTGAGCGCAATAATTTGCAACTTTCTGCATTTGTGTGCTTACACGCAGCCATCTGCCGCTTTTCATCTTTAGTTTAGCATGATGACTGGTCTTGGCAACATAACCCTCCCATTGGCAATTTGAGGCCCATGGCTACAAGCACTGGCATGCTGCCCCCTGCACTTTCAGTATGTTTGGACTTTTTTGTACCAGTGCTCTTCGCTCACTGTGATGGATGAACACATGTCCCATCTAGTAGCACGATCGCGTGGTATGAATGGCTACCTGTGTCGGTAGGAAATTGCCAGGTCACCAAGGCCATGCTTTTATTTCCCTCATGTTGACCGCTTTTGAGGTGCCTCGGCACGGGTCAGCATCATTGTTCTGCAGTTGGCGAGGATGTACTTAGTACATCGTCACTCCGAGTGACCGCGACCCTAAGAGGTTGTGCTACGCAATCCACCGCTAGGCACGTTGCACGTGCTGCGTTCGAGAGAGAACCCTCTGCGAAGATCGGCGTGGTCGAGGTGCAAAAACTCGAGGTTTTTTGCGACTTCTCGGGAGTTGTCTCGTGGTTCGCGCGCCTGCTCCCGGGCCGGCGGGTCGCGGGTTCGATTCCTCCCTGGTCCGCGGGCGGGCGTCGCAAGATGCAACTTGCCTTTTAAAGCAACTTGCGCAGACCAACTTGCACCGACCAGTTTGCGCAGAGCGCCTTGCCTAGAGCAACTTGCGCAGAGCAACTTACGCAGAGCAACTTGCACAGAGCAACTTGCACAGAGCAGCTTGCGCAGAGCAACTTGCAGGGAGCGCAATTTGCACAGAGCAACTTGCAGGGAGCCACTTGCAGGGACCAACTTGCCGGAGCAACTTGCGCGGAGCAACTTGCGCAGAGCAACTTGCACAGTGCAACTTGCGTAGAGCAACTTGGCAGACCAACTTGCACCGACCAGTTTGCGCAGAGCACCTTGCCTGGAGCTGTCTCGCGCTTGCTTCACGAATGCTTCGTGTAGGGAATCAGAACGCATCCTGCAGCGTTGGGCCGACCTCGCTTGCGATGTTCTGCTTTCGGGCCAACCGTGGTCTAGTTTTTTTTCCGACTGGACCTCGACGAAGCCTTGTCTTACTTTCTCATCGTTCCTGGCATGGCCGTACTCAACTGGGGATGCCTTCAGGGAATTGTCAAACGCCAACATGAGATTGAGCCTACTGTTGTCGTACACCTCATGTCAATTTGACATCATGTGTGAGTTGTGATGCAAGCGTCAGCTTTTAACACCACCTACAGGACAGAACCTGCAGCAGGCGTGGCAGCAAATGTTGGTAAAACAGGAGCTGTTAACGTCAAGCTTGCCTGCACATGACTTGCCGACAGGTGACATGCCAACCCAAGGAAGATCCCTTGTGGTACGGGATTGCTCTATGCGTGATTTCCTACGAATGACCAGCAAGATGAGCAATCAAACACTGCGAAATAGGAGGGGTAGGGGCGAGTCTCAACCAGAAATTGGCGCGGCTGCAGTAGTCCTTAACACGGGCTAATCTAGATGGCACTGTTTCTTTCACGGGGTAAGTAGAGTGGGGATTCCTAAATATGCGGGAGGTGCCATCTAGTTTCACCCTGCACATTTGGGTAGACCTCATATGTAGCAATGTAGCCCACGACAGAAGGCTTTGAC
Source organism: Effrenium voratum (assembly GCA_963377175.1). NCBI lineage: Eukaryota > Dinophyceae > Suessiales > Symbiodiniaceae > Effrenium > Effrenium voratum. The sequence continues at coordinate 14,394 of CAUJNA010001454.1, forward strand.
GACTCATAGCCTTGCAGGCTATCAGTTCGGCCTGAATGGTTGGGAGTGTGCCGCTGGCGGCTCGGCAAAGCGAGAGGTCCGGGTCCTTGCGAATTATATTGAGCTTACCTGCGACGAGCTCACCCATGAAGAAGGTCCTTCACTTGGTGATCGTTTTTTAAAATGTTGGCAAGTAGCATGTGCAGACGGGTAGCTGTGAAAGTATGCAACTGGCTTTGGGATGATGGAAGAACTTAAAGCGGCCGACGCTGCACCCCTCATGCAACGAATGATGCACAGGCCTGAGACAGTATTGAGACCCGCTGAATTGCAAGGAAGAACGACACGGGGCCATATTAATATGCTGTCCATGGAGGGCTCCCTGTCTGATGGCTTTGGTGATTTGGGGGTTCCAAGATGTTTGAACGCCAGAGCTTTCTCCTGAAGGACACAGTGTGCTGACTGCTCGGATAGCCGTAAATCGCATGGACTCCAACTCAGCAAGGCCGGATTTCGGGAAACCACCGGGAAGACTGCACCTAACTCAATCAAATGCTGCGGGCATCCGGTCAGATCACTGTTTGCGTGTGGACTGTTGTGGCGATCCGGCAAGAAAGCAGCAGCTTGATGCGGCCATGACTTTTTTGGCATTCTGTCCACGGCCCTCGGAATCCGGAATTGCGGTCTCAGGCTTTTACGGTGCTGCTGTGCGCTCCTGCGGTACAGATACGAACTGCGAAAGCGAGATATCCCTTTCAGGCAGGAAAGACACGTGTCCATGAAAGCGTTTAGAGACCAGCCACAAATGCACGATGCATGTTCACTGCCCGGTGCATTTGGGGAAAGGACGCTAGCTTGGTGCGGAGAATTCTATTGTTGTGACTCTTGGGTTGGTGCAGGCAGTGGCGGATACTTCAGAGCCTCCGGGGCATTCCACGGACTTCTACAGCAGACTGGTCGTCTTGCCTTTGGCAACAGCCTTGCTGGCCTACATCACTTCCAACGTGTGTTTGTGTGTTTGTTTGTTTTGTGTGTTTGTGCATCTTTGTTTGTGTGTCTGTGCGTTCGCTTGTTCGTGCGTTCGTGTGTTTGTTTCGACACGCAAAGCTGCATCAGCACTCACAAAGTACTGCGCCTGCCGCTGAAACACCGCGCATCTCCACGGCCCTAAGCCCACTCTAAGCAAACCCCGAACAAATCCCAATCACAAACCCCAAACCCACGAAACTCATCCCAGCCCACGCCAAACCTATTCCTAAACCCGCCAAAAGAAGGGCAACCTATCCTTCCCTCTGAACGGCGGAGCCAGCCCTAAGCCAACCCCAAGCCCGCCAAGCACTACACCGACTGCCGAAACCGACTCCAGAAACCCGAAGCCCGGCGAAGCGCAAAGTGATGCCGAGTGTGGTGAAAACGGCGCATGTGTCAAACGGCCCCTCTCGAGACAAAAAGACCTATAGTTGAAAACTGGAACGTCACCCAATGACCGATTGGCCAGCCCCCCACTCCCCCTGCGGTAGAATGAGAAAGCAAAGCTTCCGTCCACGCCAAAACTGAAGTCGGCAAATGTGCTTCAGCAATCCCTTGCCAATCGGGCACTGAGAATTGACAATGTCAGGCGCTAGCGCCTTGCATTTGATGCTCTTGAATTCGTTGTCGCCATCTTTTGCGATCAACTCACACGAATTCCCCTGCGCACAGCCCTCCTCGCTCAAATTAAGTTATTTGCGCGGCATGGCGTTCATTGGATGTAGACTTAGCGTTCCAAAGCGATCGAAGGCTCATGTCTTCTGTAGATCGCCTCAACGCGGTCTGGGAATACTTCGTGCACTCTGCTTAAACTAAGCCCCTGCACTCAGGGTCGAATGCGCAGGTCGGCGCAGTTTGGAACATCAAGGGCTTGAAATATAGGGTCCCTTTTTTCTGAGCCTGCGAAACTGGAATCGTTCGACGCGGCAGGCTGCTTGCAACTGCAGCCCTGTCGCCTGCCGATGCGCGACAGGTGCCGCTACGCCACTCGGGCCTGATGTTCCGGTGCGGTACAACGGGGCTATACTCTGGTCGTCAAACAAAACGCAAAGCTAACCTAGTCATAGCAACCCCCTCATTCAAGAGGCACCTGGAACTCTCACTGGGTCGTATTTGGTAGTGCCAATCGCATTGGGCGAGCCAAGGGTTGCAAAATGACTTGACTTGTTTCGCCACAGTGCGCCGGTGATTGATACTCAGAAGACGTATTGTCAAACATGAGGGGTGTTGGGGTCCTGGTTTCACTTCGTGGTGCCTTCTACGAAGGGGTTCAGAACAAGTACAACTGACACACACTCCACTTGCGGCTATCATCTCAAAGCTGTTGCTTTGAATTTCATGTTTGCCACTGGATACGATTGGTTTGCAAAGTGGCTGAAGTTATTGGGCTCTTTTCAGGATTCCCCCCCACAAATTCGTGCAATTGATGGTGTGCCCCAACAAAGCTTAAAAAACCAAACCACCCCCCTGTTTGGCTATATATCAACTGCACACTGGGTATGTGTAAACCGATTGTAGCATCCAATATTATAATATAGGTTCCTGACAGGGGTTCCTGAAAAACCATGTTCCTTTGAAGAGTACATGTTGAAACCAGCATTGGCCTTGGGCGCATAAATCTGTGTCAACATCGGAAAACAACCGAAAGCAGCAGTTGTCCATTTGCCATGCAAAGAGTGTCTCGACTCCTCGGCTCCAGGACTTCACAGACTGCCTGGCGGCACTGGACGGCGCCAACTGCGAAGTAAAATGTTTGGCTCCTTACCAGGGCCAGGCCGGCCAAGCACTCGATGTGTGGATGCGCCAATTGTTTGGGTCTGCGTACGTGTGTGTGCGTGTGCGAGTGCGTGTGTTTGAGGGTAGCCGTTTGAGGTTGGTTTACAGCGAAACCAAGGGGAGATCCACACCAGGGCTGCCCTGAAACTCTAAAGCAGGACCAAACTCCACGGATTGGTTTTGGTCAGCTTTCCCTTTTTGCAACCCTAGACATTTCCAGGGGAACAAGTGAAGGACCTTGCAGTTAACTGCAATTACGCTTTTGTGGTCGGATGCGCTTGGTTCACCATGAATGCACCGTAAGCCAGGCTCGGTCGCAAGCATAGCTGGCGAACCCTAGGCCCAAGTGAATGTCAAATCGGAAAATTGGAAGCATGGGAGTCTGGGAGCTTATCCCAGTCCCACCTTGCAGAGCTTCCCAGTTTAGCAAGTCGGGGGTACCCACTCCATTCGTATGCATGTAGATGTGAACGTTCTTGTAGTATATATATATATATACTTCCTTTCTGAGCATCCAAGAGCACACGGTTTTTGCTGGTGGATAGCAATCGCTATTCGTTAAGCACATTCAAGGTTTTCTGGAATATTGAATGTGAGGCGCTTTTCGGTGGTGGGTGGAACGAGCCAGACCTTGTCGATCAAGTGCCTTAGGACGTCCTATCGATTTCCAAGATAATGGGCACCTTTGGTTGGCTAACACAGAGGAACATGTTTTGGAGTTAAACCTTGATTTTGTCGCGAAAATCAGGATATCTTGTCAGCTTGACCGTGGATTGCTTGCGGCATTCGCAAACGATGCGGTCTTCAGCCACTATGGACTCTTGGTGCTTTGCTCTTTGTGCGGGAGACCAGAGGTCACCACGTTGTACGGCACCGGATGTGATCGTGTGTCGGCAATGGCGGGTTTAGATACATCGGCCAGTGTGGACCAGATAAACTGGCAAAGAAGAGGGTGTCCAAATTGCGCAGGGGCCCTTGAATTGAACAACAAGCGCAGGTAAAGAGGCCTCACAACGAATCAGCGCAGCACCGTGGCTGCTTGGCGCCCTCAAGGTAGGCTTCGAGGACCACCACACTGGAAGACAAACCTGGGCGAGTGGTGCTCACTGGCGGCTGGCTGACTGCTAGCCTTGACCTTTGGTGCTCACGGGTTGTTTGTGCTGTGTTCGTGGACCCGTCGTCTTGCCTGCGCGCCTCTCTTGTCTCCTACACAATGATGGCGCAATCTTTGGGTCGGAGTTCATGGCATCTGTCGGCCCATGTCAAGCTAGCCTGGGAATGGTGTGGAAGCCAGTCACGGCACCCTACACGGGTTCGGCGGAACGGGCTCCGATCGCTTGCGCCAAGGGACAGTCATGTGTGCAGGTAGCCATTTTCCGATTTAAAGGGACACCAAAATGGTTGCTTTTGTTTTCAGGCCCCCGAGCACCCAATCAGGGCTTCACCTTGGCGCAAAATGGAAATTCCCACTTTTGGGGTCCTATTTTGCCACATGCCCATTTCGGAATGCAAAGCAAAAACGAAGACCAGGCGGATCAACACTCGGCCAGGCGGGCGTGGCGTTCTGCCCCGCGGGCAACGTGGATCCCGAGCAAGAGCTGCAGGCGGGGGGTTGAAGCATGGTCCAAGCAAAACAGATTGATGAAACCATAGTGGTTGCAGCATCTTCATATTGCTTGAAGTTCTACGCAATTGACTCAAATTTGTTTGACATGTATTCAGAATGTGTTTCACATACGCTTGATATTCATTGGAAGCTGTTGCTTCGCAGGTTGTGGCCTGGCCCAACTGCTCCTCGCCTTGAATCGGCCAGACTCGAAGAGACAAATGGCTGTGGTTGTCAAAACCAATGGGATCCCATTTTGGGGTAGGAACACCACCCATTTACTCTATTTTAGTGGGGATTGGGATGTTCACTGTGGGTGCCGGGTTTTGACTCACGGCCAAATCGGAATGCCAAACGCAGTGAAGCTACTTGCAAAATTGTGGGCCCTCATACTCCAATCCTACTGGTCCTGTAGCCTGTACATGATTGAACGGTTTCCTAGACATGTTTTTGTCTCTCCAGCGCAGTGTGTGTTTCATACATGCGTTGTTCCACAGCGCAGCTGCAGGTGTTCCATCAACTGTGTTGTGCGTGTGTGAGATGTTTTGTTGCTTTCCCGCGTGAGTAATGGCCCCAATTGTTTCGAGCAGTGAGGTTTCTTGCTCCGCTATTTGCAGGTGAAGGTTCTTCACCGCCATGTTGTGTTGGCGTAGGCATAGTCATGAATTCATGTTTTGTGGTTTTATTTCGCTTAGTTGCAAGCTAGCTGCTTGAAGGGAAACATCGGTTCTTCCTGGTGAAATCTGACAACTCTGCAACTTTTGCACCGATCAATTTGCTTGGAATTTGACCTTCAGTGTTAGTCCGGCTCCTGGAAGCCAGGACTGTGTTGGACAAATGTAGGGATGTGCTAGAGTTGGTGCCCCCTTCAAAGGTGTGTGAAGCGAAACCAGAAGGAAACATCCCTTTTAGGAGGGAGCATGGTAGGCTCCAGCAGGCAGCTGTCGAGCTAGGAAGGTGATGGAATGGGCAAAGGAGGGGCAGCAACGAGCAAAGGAGGGTTTGGGGGCGAGGGCGGGACAACGGGCCAAACCAGCTATGGAGACACTGGAGATGCAACTTGCAGTTTGCTTTTGACATCTTCTTCCCATTTCGTGTCTGTTGCAAAGTTAGAAGCCCTTCAGACAGGACTGAGAGCCGACATTCGGCTGGATTGACTGACCTCTACTGACTTGGCTGGTTTACTTGAAAGCTCAAAGCCAGCCAGCAGTGTGGGAGCGCGTCTCATGTTCTTTGACTCAAACACATCAATGTGAGCAGTGCTCCACGGATACAATTTGACCATGTAAACCATGACTGTCCGAACGCACAGTTGTTGGCTACTGTCCAGGTACACAAGAGACTGTTGGCGGGGGCCAAACAAATGCCCTGGATGTAAGACCTCCAGTTTGGAGGCAACGGTCAGATATTTAATGACTGAGCTGGGAATATGGGTGTTTCTCAGAATAGGGCTTCCGTAACATGGCTGGCTTCCTTTTGGTTTCCCAAACAAGCTGGAAGAACGGGTGGGCCGAAGGCACAACATAGAGTGAGCGCGGCATGTGACGTCAAATGTGCTCTTGTCTTTTCCCGTCAAGGCATGTGTGTTCGATCCCCGCAAAGGGTCGAGTTTGCACACCAAAGGTAGCAAAGGTTCAAAGTTGTTGCACATCGACCACGCTGATCCCCGCAAAGGATGTCATTTTTGCAGGGTGGATTTCGTCCCACCGCACCGCCTTAAAAGATGAACTTGATCTTCGGGTCCGCACTTCTTGCAAGAGTGCAAGTTCGCTCGTGCAATGGGCTGCTCGATCTCTCCTACAACTTGCTGCGTGCGTTCTTTTGTGCAAGTTGGCTGCGCGTGTTCCCTCCTGCAATTTGCGCAGGCTCCTGCTTTTTTGCTCTTTACGTGCTCTCGTGTTTGCTGCTCTGCCTATTCTCTGTGCTGCTTGGCCGCGATTTCGACAAGGCAGGAACCCCGATTTTGCCGGAAGCGTTGCATTCGTTGGAAAACACGCAAAGCATTTGGAGAAGCTCTATGAATGAGCTGGAATTCGGACGATTGCTGGTCAACCAACATGGATGAGGCCATTTTCCCCCCAAAAAACCCAAGAAAAGGAAGCTTCCATCAAGGCCCGGAGGTGATCTCAGCTCAGGCGTGGCCACCTGCCCTGAGAGCCCTCCTGCGGGCTACGAGCGCACGGACCTGGGCTGGCGCTGTGCGTTGGGCTATGACGGCAGCGCCCAGGCCACGTGCACCATCTCCGAGCTGGACGGAAGCGTCTTGGCGAATGTGTTCTTTTCAGGGCACCAAATTTATGAGTTCGTATGAGTTGATGCGGGAAACCAAAGGAAAACCACAAGTCTGGGTTCCCTCTAGTTGGACGCATACCCGATTCACCAGGGTTGGCCCGGTTTAGTGGAGTCCACCCTCCGAGTATCTTTCTGCTTGGTGGGTTCAGCACTAAAAGTGATCAACTCCATCAAGGTGCTTTTTTTTTAAACCAGGAGTGCGGTTTGGGCAAAAGCTCTTTCAACCAACCAGACCCTTGCGTTCATTCTCAGAGAAGCTAAAAAGAGGTTTGTAAAACAACTGCTTAAACATGTCTGAACAGAGAGTTTGGCCCAGGTCCAACATATAGATTTTGGTTTTGGGGCCAGAGCTGACGTAGCTCTGAGATGACCCCAAACTACCAATGCCAGCGGAGGGGGTTGCTGACAAGGACCGTCCGGGGCATGTCTGAGAGATGGCTGCACCAAATTGGAGGTCACGTATTCGGTGTTTGGTCGTTGCACGGCCACCTCAAAAGGAACCCAAAGTGGCCACAAGCCTGCTGGTTCCCCTTGAAAAGCACCTTCCAAAACGGTATCGCAACAGACACTTCCCAGGTTCGCTCATGCTGATGGACAAAATCCTGCACCAGTTGGGATGTACCATTTGGTGCAGGATCTCGTCCGTCTACAGCACTTCACAATTCACATGGCCATGGGTCAAAATCCGCGTGCAGTGAACATCCCAATCCCCACTAAACTAGGTTCTAAAATGGGTGGTGCACCTACCCCAAAATGGGATCCCATTGGTTTTGACCCGCAGCCACATGACTCATGACACATGTTGCGCCTTTTTCAGGTTGTGTTTCCGACCTCCAGCTGGGTGGATGCTTGTCGCGGCAGCCCTGTGCGCCTCCGGCGACTCAGGAGAGTCAGATCGAAAGCTGGCACCTCACAAGGGAAGTGCTGTCCCTCCAAAGTGCGACCATTGATAAAAGGCAACAGCCAATACACTTTGGTGCATTTTGCTTGGATGTTAGGACTTAAACTTGTTGCCAACTAATGGGTTTTCCATTACACCACTAAAAGTTAAACTTTTAGCAGGGGAGCAGAAAGCAACCGAGTACAGGTTTTCTTATTTGTATCTTAAAGTCCCCCCACAATCTCATCCTGAAAAACTTGGACCGTTCTATAGTAAAGCGGGGGTGGAAGTAAATGGCGCATCTCGCTGTGGGCAAGTCAAGGGAATGAAGCCAAACTGCAGGAGGTGTGCCATCTGCCTTCAACCAACTGTAATTTTGACGAGCAATCAATCCGGCGGACTGTTTGTTGGAAGGTGTTTTCATCAGTTCTGTCAAGGCTCACAAAAAGTATGGGCACAATTCGCGGTGCGTCAATCTCAGTCAAGTCTGATAGCCATCAACGACCGAGCGAATTCTTGCCATACCCTTAGTACCCTTCCCATTCTAACTTCGCAAAACTGGTTGGGCCAATCAACTCAGGTTAGGTAGGTGAGACAGGTTCGACATGAATTTGCAGAATGGGGGGGGGGGGTTGAGCCCATTTTGGGCTTGTTTTTGATGTCACCTCCCATGGTGGGGTTGGCACCCCCCATTTTCTAAATTGTGAATAAAAAGAAAATGGGTCTGATCAGGAAGGGTCCTAGGTTGGCCCCCCCATTTTCTAAAATTAGAAGTTTCTCAGTCTGGATTGGTTGACCCCATTTTCTAAAATAGACCGAGTTGGAAGACCCCATTGTCTGAAAGAGCAGCTATTTAGTTGCCAGCTGGTTGAAACAGACTATCCGGTTTCCCTTTGTCTTGTCCCTCAAATGGCATAGAAGCGCTTTTGTCGTGCATGAACAAAACCCGCCGAACTACAAATAATTCTTTGCTGTTTGAGAGTCCAGGCCACTACAATCCATCCAGTCTTGGGCTTGCCATCTCAGAATAATCTGGAGCTGAGACCGAATTAGAAGTTGATGTCCCCTTTTTTTCCACAAAACTGTCATTTCATTTTTTCATGGTGAGGTTCGACCCCCCCATTTTATTTTATTGAGGATCGGCCCAGTGCACGGACCGAGGTCGGCCGTTTCGCCGTTGGAAAAATGGGGTTGGACCCGGGGGTGAGGCTGATGTGTTGACTGCCCATAGGACCTCGACGAGATCAAATCCTCGACCACACAGGGCTCCTTACAATATCCCCATTTTGCGGCCATTTGAAACACGTTGCTTTTCCAACACCAGAATAAAGGGGAAACCACCATTGACAAGTTGCAATGTTCAGGTGTATAATGTAAGGATCCCTGCCACACTTCTGCAAATATACGGAGCTTCCAAAGATGGCGCTTAGCGAACTCACCCATGGATCTTTGGAAAGGGATTTGAGGTTTCCAATTGAACTTGTGGCATGTCTGAATTTTACATGCCTCTCGCAGGCCGGAAAGGCGAGGCGCAAAGCGCCGGACTCTCTGTGGGTGGGCCCGTGTTTTGCCTTCGAGGCCTCACAGGGAACGGGCACGCCAGCTCTCAGCACGACGGGGTGCACAGTTTTTGATGGCTCTGCCTTTGAATGCTTCCATGGTTGCTTGGGTAAAAGAACCCTCGCGTAGAATTCGCCCAGGGGGCCAAGCCAGAATTCCAGTGGGTGGGTGGTTTTGCCGGCACTCAACTCGTGAAGGAGCCTTGCATGTATGACTTCCCCAGCTGCACCCAAATCGACGCCGGCGCCAGCTGCGAGATTCGGTGCAAGCATCCCTACCGGGGGAGCTCTGCTGTCGCCACCTGCCCGGCCAACAACACCGATCCTCTGAAAGCCGCTCGCCAAGTTGAGCTGATTGTTTGGAGCTTGGCTGATATTTCAGGCAACCTGCCAGCAACGTCGGTTCTGACTCTCTGAATGCGCACCCCAAATCCAGGTTGGCTAAGACACCATGGCTGTCATCGGGACAACCCATGTTGCAACATGTCGTGGTTTCCACATGCTGAACATGCCATGGAAGCTGGAATCCCTGAAGCCCGTTCAAGAAGCAAGTCCCGCCGTGCGTTGAGAGTTTTCCTGCGTTTAGGGCTCCAGACAAGGTTCAAGAAGGGATGTCATGTTTTTGTTCATAATATGGATTAGATAGAAGCGTTTGTGGGCACGCACATGTACATATATATATATATATATATATGTTGAATGGGGCCCCAGACGCATGCACAGATGTGTGCGACCGGCGCAGTCTTTGGTGGACCGAGGGGGGGCAGACCCTTGCGGGGGTTCCCCCCCCTTTCTAGTGAGCCTTTTGTGGCTATTAGGTGCCCCCTCGGGGGGTCTTCCGGCCATGGATCCAGGGGTGGTTGACCTCGAGGATGGCTACCTACGAATGGGTGGTCCTCCCGAGGGATTCTTGAGAGCCCTCCAGGGCGGCTACAGCGCTCGCCAGCTCGGCTGGCGTGGGCCAGGAAATCGCGGTGACGCATTGGCGATCTTCCGTGCTGGCCAAGTCATTGAGGTGGAGGTTCATGATGACTTTTTCAGCCCCCAAGGGCAGGCACTGATCCTCCTGGAGGAGTGGTTTTCTCGAGATGACCTGGTCTTCAAGGGAAAGCACTTGGCTGCCTCTGACGAATACTACGAATGGTATGCCACTCACGAGATGGGTGAGCCTTTGTACCACCTTTGTGTGGGAGGATGCAGGTCATGCCGGTGGAGGGCTCCTCGGGGAAATGCTGATACGGTCATCCATGTGGATCGATGGCGGCCTGCGCCTTTCTCGCAGGTCATTGCTGGAGGGTACGGTTCTTCGGCAGTGCTGGCGTTGCTGAAAGGGGCCCTGGAGGCGGATATGGACGCCAGGACCAGGGTTGGCGGCCCTGCTTCGGCGGGGGGCCTCCCTGCTCCTCCGGCGCCAAGGGCTGAGGCAGCAGGCAGCGTTGGCTTGGACAAGGCTGGCCTCCTTGGATGGTGAGCCCTTCTCGGACGAACTGGATGCCTTGATGGCAGGTGAGGCGAGGCGCCTTCGGGATGAAACTCCTGGGCGCCCGGCAACGGGCCCAAAGCCGTCGGTGCTGCCACCGGCGCAGCAGAAGGCTTCAGTGAATGTCTTCCTTGCTCAGAAGGCTGCAGAGAGAGCGAACGCAGCCGATGTTCACAAGAAGAAGAAGAAGCGAAAGAACCGAGATCGTGGGAGATCTTCTTCTGATTCTGAGGTGCGCCCTCGGGATAAGAGGCTGCGTGACGATTCTGATTCAAGTGATTCAAAGCAGCTTTTTCGGAAAGCCTCCTCTCGGGGGGTAGACCTGGGAAAACTGTCTCGGCAGAAGCCAGGTTGCCTGCTGAAATCCGCCTTGCGAGAGATGAGAAAGTATCTCTCCGCCTGGGGGGAGGCGTCCGGATCAGATCCCGCGGAAGGGAAAGTCCTGAATCAAGTTGTTCTGAATCATACTCCGGCTCAGAAGATGGGCCTGAGATCCCACCGGGAGTTGACTACCCTGGCAACCGGGCTGGACCTCCTTTTGGAGGGGAGCCTGGGCCGCCTAGGGGATTTGTTGGTTCAGCGGTTCAAAGCCGTGGAGGCGAGCTTCAGTGTCGAGGGTGGATGGGCAGTGGCGCGCCACCAGGAGATCATCCCGAACAGAGCCAGCCTGTCAACTCTCGAGGAGCAGACCGAGGCAGCAAAGGCCGAGTTGCGGGCTCAGAAGCTTCAAGCCGCTCTCGCTCGGTCAGGAGGAGTTTCCAAATAGGAGGCAGGCGGGGGAGGGCTAGCCGCCCAAAAGTCCTCCCTGACGCCGGGCCATTTGGCCCCCAATCAGCGGTGGAAAAAGAGAAGCCGAAAGAGGAGCCCCACACCTCGGAGAGAAGAAGTTCGTCCAGGCCGACCACTGGCAGAGAGAAGAGCTCTCCCAGTCAGCGCTCCGAGTTCTCATCGGCCTACGGCCCTGAGGAACCCGATGGAGGACCTGAAGCAGACACAGGAGAAGACTCGCAGAGTCACGCTGGCAGAGGACCTCGAGGAATGGAGTTGAGTGAGGTTCGCGAACTTCTTGCAGGCCAAGATTGGAATGAAAAGAGCGCTGCCCAGGTGAGCCCAATTTTGCTGAGATTTGTCACCTGCATGCCTGGTTTCCTTGGAAAGTATGGTGCTCAGCTTTTACGCGCTTCCACACAGGGCGAAGGTCGGCGCTGGAAAGATGTGCTGCCTTTGCCTGTCACCCGAACTCGCAGAGAGTGTGCACCAGATCATGGAGACGGCTAAAAGGAAATCAGCCAGCGGCTCAAAGGTGATACGTGAAGTTCGCCATGTCGGGGCTACCTGCTGGACTTTCTTGGTTGTGATGGCTTTAAATGTGCTGTGGTGTGGCCTGCGGCAGAACCCCCGGGTGAGCCGCGCGGAGCCAACCGAAGCCCAGAAGTTAGCTCTGGGTAGGATCCGTCGGGCAGTCGAGTACTTTATGGATTCCCTGGACGGGGCGGCCAAAGGTAAGGTGCCGCGGACTCCGAGCACTGGCTGGGCCAGCCGTGTCCGCAACGCTCGCGTTTCCTACACCGGCGAGGTTCTGATGAAGGCTGAGGCTTTGGAAGTTGAGCGGGTAGAAGTCAGCTTGCCACCTGCCGGGCATGGCGGGTGTGTGGACATTTTGGAGGTGGTTGATGAAGAAGTCAAGGCAAAGTTGTCCGATCCTCATTCGTGTTTGCTGGCGGATCACGAGGTGCCGGACAGGCTTCCTGAACCCAAGGTCAGAGTCAAGGACGAGCAGTGGCCTGCGCTGGCCAGGTTGCTTTTTGAGCGAAAGATCGTGAAGCCTGTGAGTGAGGTTGCTAAGGTGAAGGGGAAGCCCCTTTTGAACGGCTTGTTCGGCGTAGAGAAGGCCAATAAGACAACTTGCTCAGGAGCCCCGTCCCAGCGACTCATCATGGACATGCGAGCTGTGAACGCGGTCATGAAGCCCATTGCTGGCGATTTAAACACATTGACGGGGGCGTCAGCCTTCACCAATTTGGTCCTTGGGGATGGCAATGTCATCACGTTGCGCGGAGACGATTTGCAGTCGTCGTTTTACCTCTTTTCCCTTCCAGACACCTGGCTCCCATTCATGGGCTTCGAGAAGCGGGTCAGTTGGCAGGACCTTGGGGTTGATCGCCCGGGCGACACGTGGCTGGCTGCCGCAGTGTTGTGAATGGGCTTCATTAGCTCGGTGGCAGTGATGCAACACATACACCGCCGCTTGGCGCTATGGCAGCCGCCGTGGGGTGCCGGCTTGCCTCCTTGCATGGAGATTGGTCGCCATCTGGCGTGGCCTGATTTGGGTGAAGATGCCCCAGCGTGGTCATTGTACCTCGATGATTCCACCTTGCTGCCGCAGATCGAGGAAAAGGTTGGGCAGACCCTTCCGGGGCGCCCGGCCGATGAACAGATCGCTCTGCGGCGGGCCTACCAATACTGGGGGATCCCTTACAATGTCACAAAGGCCATTGAGAATGCAACTGAAGTGGAGCGCCTAGGCAGCTTCATGGATGGCAAAGAGGGTCGGATTGGCACCACAACTGCTCGGAACCTCGAGATTCTCAGTTTAGGCCTGTGGCTGTGCAGTCAAGAAGGCGTCTCGGTCAAAAGCTTGCAGGTATTTGGTGGCAAAGAATGTCACTGCTTGCAGTTCCGCAGGCCGTTGTTCTCAGTGTATGACGGCTTTTGGAAGCAGGTGGCTACCATGGCAGATGGAGAACCTCTGACTGAAGATAGCATGGCCGAGATCTTGATTAGCTTGATGCTGATGCCGATGAGGTTCACTGACTGGCGAGCTCAAGTGGACCCCGTGGTGATGGCCAGCGATGCCTCGGAAAAGTGGCGGCTTTGTTCTGTCCCACTCCTTGTCCTTGAAAGGGGAGAAAGACCTGCGAGCCTTGTTGCAGGTCGAGCGGCAGCAGGAGGAACACTTGGTAGTCTTCGATTTCTTCGCCGGCATTGGCGGGCTTCTGCGGTCACTGGAACGAGCAGGCGTACGCCCTTCCCACTGGGTCACCGTGGAGAGGGACAAAGCCTGCCGCCGGCTGCTTCGGAGAGTGTGGCCCGGTGGAAGTGAGCATGTGGACATCGAGACTTTTGCTGAAGCAGACATCCTCCGAGAGTTGGACAAAGTGGCAGGAGTTCGGGCAGTGATTGCCGGTGGCGGCAGCCCCTGCCAAGGGCTTTCCAAGCTCTCATCTGAGCGTCAAGGCCTTGAGGACTGCCGGAGCAAGTTGTTTTTTACTCTGGCTGAGAAGCTGCGAACCATTCAGAAGGTTTGCCGGGAGCGAAGGATTCGCTTCTGGGGGTTCGTGGAAAATGTGGTCTGCGACGAGGCCGACAGAGATGCCATGTCCTATGAGCTGGGTTGGAAGCCAGTGAAAATAGAAGCAGGTGATGTGAGTTGGGTCAAGCGCCCTCGGTATTATTGGCTCAGCGAACAGCTGCCGGAACGGCAATGGTTCAATCTGCAAGTCGGCGAGGTTGCAGATGAGTGTCGCATGGAGGGCACTTGTGAAAAGAAGTATTTGTGGCTGCCGCAGGGATGGTCCTGGCCCTCAGAAAAGCCGGAAGCACGGTTTGCCACCTTCACTCGGCCTATCAAGCGGTCTCGGCCACCCCCTCGGCCAGCTGGCCTGCAGTCAACGTCTCCAGAGGCGAAAGCCCGGTGGAAGGCCGATTCTTTCGGTATCCGCCATACACATACAATGAGTGGAACATGGTGCAAGACGTGCGAGGCCAGTGGTTCAAGCTGCCCGCTGAGGCCAGGGAAGTCTTGATGGGCTTCCGGAAGGGGCACACACTTCAGCTTGACCGGTCCAAAGACAAGGACTTGAGCTATGAGGAGCTGGAAGATCTAAGGCGCAGCGCGCTGGGAAACAGCTTTCAAACAACAGTGTTGGCTGCTCTGTTCAACGCGCTGTGCGGCGGTTTTTTCGGGCTACCGAAAAAAGGCCCTGCTGATCTGTCCAAGGACTTGGCTCAGGATGTGAAGGAAGTGGTCAAGGGCTGCGACGCTGACAGCGTTGCAGGCTCAGATCATCCAGACCCTGAGGGGGAGGATGAAGAAGAATGGCATGTGCCTGATTCCAGCACATTGCAGACAGTGGAAAGGAACGATGCAACGCTCATGAGTCTCTTGGTCCAGCAGTACCTGCGGCGCACGGAGGTCAAAGGATCTGATGTGCGGCTGGACATCGGACTGCTTTTCAAGCCAGGAGCAATTCCTCGAACATCAATCGACCCGACCAGGTGGAACTGGTACAAGGGTCGGGCTTGGAAGTGGCAAAAGGCAGAACATATCAACCTTCTGGAAATGCGGGCGGCGCTGCACGCGCTGCAATGGAAGAGTCGCCGCACCTGCTGGCACTCTTGCCGCACTATGGTCCTCATGGACTCCCAGGTGGCCATTGCTGTCATGAGTAAAGGACGATCCTCATCAAGAAAAGTGAACCAGCTCTTGCGACGTTTCTGTGCGTTCGCTCTCGCCTTGAACATATATCCATTGTTATGCTGGGTTGATACAGCAGACAACCCAGCTGACGAGTGGTCCCGCTTGTCCGACTGATGGTCGTCTTGGGAAAAAGAACGCGAGAGGAGCGCAAGTCGCAACGAGCTACAGTTGGCTCACTTGAAAGTCTGATCGTCAAACCGTCCACCTTGATGAGATACCGAGCTTCGTTCAACCGTTTCACCACCTTTGCCGATTTGAGCGAGCTGCCATTGAACTCTAGTTTCGCCATTGATTCAGCTGCAGGCCGCTATGTGGAGGAATTGTGGCAAGAAGGGGCAGGCAAGGCTGAAGCCTCATATGCGTTGGCCTCTTTGCAATACTTTGTCCCACAATTGCGCGGGCATTTGCCTGTCGCTTGGAGATTGATGAAAGCATGGGATCGGCATGAACTGCCGTGCCGTGCGTTGCCATTGCCTTTTACTCCGCAAATGGCAGTAGCATATGCCGGCCTTTTTTGGTTTTGGCAGGAGCCGGACTTGGCAGCCGGCATTCTTGCTGGCCTTCGACTTGCTGCTGCGCACAGGCGAGCTGTTTGCAGTTCGGGTGCAGGATGTGCAACGCGTTGGGACGCAAGCCACAGCGCAGCTGCACGACACAAAAGCCGGGTCTCTGAAACTTCAAAGTGAAAGGCTTGTTGTTTGGGAGCGTTCGGCGGTGGTGGCTTTGCAGTGGTTGACAGCCCGCAAACAGCCCGGGGATTTCCTTCTTTCTACTTCAGTCAGCAAGTTTCGAGCCCTCTGGCACAAGCCACTAAGTTCTTTGACCTCAGCAACCATCTTGTGCAACCATATTCTCTTCGGCGCGGCGGGGCAACGTCTGCTTTCCGCGCTGGCGTCAGTTTTGACCAGCTCCTAGTGCGCGGTCGTCGGGCGCATGTTAAGACAGCGCGTATATACCTTGATGAGGGGCTTCAGCAGAGCGCCGCATTGGAACTGACCCGTCAGCAAGCCACGCGATTGGTCTGGGCTGCCAATCAACTTCCCTCTTTCATACGGCCAAGGCCAGGTTAGGGGCGCGTGGAAAGGCGTTGATATGTTCTTGGTTGAGGGCTGGAGGCTCTCGCCTTTTGCGGTGATGCGGCGCGTGCGCTGCGCTTTTTTGCCCAGCCCCCTCCCGGTTTTTGAGTAGGCTCACGGGAGGGGGTGGCCAGCCTTTGGGCGTGGCTTCAATATCAGAAACTGCGGAAGCGCATATGCAAAATAGCAGAGGGCGCACTGAGAGTTGTGCATATATATATATATGCATATTTATATATATATACATGTCATGCCTGCTGCGAGCATGGGTCCTTGAGCAACTGGCTTCTGCAACATTTGGTGTTAGAAATGTGACACCAGGGTCCAAACCAGCAGCTTTTCACTCGAACTCCATGCCAGCATGATGTCCAACCTGTTCTGACTACATAGTAGACTCATGATTAAAGTCCAAGGGTGCTTGTACATTACATGCCCCTTGGGCCAGAAGGCCTGCTGACGTTCATAATTAGCCCTCTGCCCTTTAAAGAGGTTTTTGCCCCGTATGAAGTTGATTGGAAACCAGAGAAGCCAAGGGGTATGAACAAGGGCTACGCACTTCCACCCTCAGACAAAGGGAATCTTGATGTGGCTCTCCCCAAAAGACCCATGATTAAAGACAAAGGGGATGGTTTGAAGATGGGACCCCAAAACCACGGAAGCTCCCTTCGTGGAACCCCCCCGGGTTCGCAGGCAGCAGATGTGGAGCTGCCGGACTGCGTGGTCAAGGCGCCATGCCCAGATCCTCCGGAGGGACCGCCTGAGGCATATAGATACACCGGCAACATCCTGGAGCCCGTGGTATGCGGCCTGGTGAAGCAAGGTTCAACCTGATGGTGGCAAATCGAGATATGGATTGCCTCTTTCTGTGAAACCCTGACTCAAGTCATGCAGATGGCCCATGTTACAGGAAAGGTCATGTTCCACTAGGCCCCTTGATGAAGATGAGGGTGTTTCATGGGAATCCGGCACTTTTGAGGCGGAACACCCCCTAAATCAATCCGCACGGTGGATGAATATGGGGTCAATGATCTAACAGTTTTTGCGGTTGGTCATTGC
This sequence comes from Effrenium voratum, assembly GCA_963377175.1. Taxonomy (NCBI): domain Eukaryota; class Dinophyceae; order Suessiales; family Symbiodiniaceae; genus Effrenium; species Effrenium voratum. The sequence continues at coordinate 31,607 of CAUJNA010001454.1, forward strand.
CCTTTGTTCGGAGGAAAGATCAAGGAGGAAGTCACGTGCTTCATTCCAATAATCCGTTTTAGCAGAGCTGCGATAGATGTCCTGAAGCAAGTTATTCAATGTGTCATCTGAGAATGGAGGAGCTGGATGCCGTTTTCACTGGAAAGCTCCTTAGCATCAACGCCTCGTTTGCGGCAAGCGCACTCCTTGTCAGCCACGACAGAACTGATCACCGGCCCAAAGGTTTGCAGCAAAGGTTTGCAGCAAAGGTTTGCAGCAAAGGTTTGCAGACTGTCAACTGATCTTCATGTTGAATCAAGGCCCTTGCTCTGGAAAGAAATTGTAAAAGGACAATGCATACCAAAGTTGATGTTTGGTTCCAGCGTTTGGAATGTTCAATGAGTCTCCTCCAATGTGTATGGGGTATGCAAAATATGGAACAGAGTCAGAACATGTTCTTTGCGTGCTCCAGCGTCCAAAGAACCAAGAGGCCGAAAGGCAATCGACCGAGGCGCGCCGGGCTACTTTGGCCAGGCTTTGCGGCAGTGCGTCGCCAAGCCCTTGCCTGACTCCGAGGACTCTTAATTTTTCCGCGTGCGTTGTTGGTGGTAGTTTGTGGTTGTATACCTGGCTGTTATACTTGTTTGCTTGCTGGCTTGTTGGTTGGTTTGTTGGGATTGCTTGTTTGTTTGTAATTATGTTTTTTTTTGTGTGGTTCTTTGTTCGTGTGTTTACTTGTTTGTTGGCTTGTTTGCTTGTTCGTTTGTTTGCTTGTTTGCTTGCTTGCGTGTTGGCTTGTTTGCATGCTTGCTTGCTTGCTAGTTTGTTTGTTTGTTTGTTCGTTTGTTTGTTTGTTTGGTTGTTTTTTGTTTGTCATTGTTTGTTTGTTTGGCTGGTTGGTTGGTTGGCTGGCTGGCTACTGAGTTTGGGTTTGCTGTTGTTTGTTCTTGTTATGTGGTTTTGTTGACGTTGTGTTTCGTGTTTTTGTTTTGGATTGCTAGCTTGATAGTTCTGCTTGCTTGTTTTGGTTGTTCTGTTTGTTTGTTTGATTCATTGGTTGCTTGTTCCCTTGCTCGGTGGTTTGCTTGCTTGCTTGCCTGCTTGCTTGCCTGCCTGCTTGCTTGCTTGCCTGCCTGCCTGCTTGCTTGCTTGCCTGCCTGCCTGCTTGCTTGCCTGCCTGCCTGCTTGCTTGCTTGCTTGCTTGCCTGCTTGCCTGCCTGCCTGCTTGCTTGCTTGCCTGCCTGCTTGCTTGCTTGCCTGCCTGCCTTCCAGCTTGCTTGCTTGCCTCCTTGCTTGTCTGCCTACTTGCTTGCTTGCCTGCTTGCCTGCTTGCTTGCCTGCCTGGCTGCTTGCTTGCCTGCTTGCCTGCCTGCCTGCTTGCCTGCTTGCTTGCCTGCCTGCTTGCCTGCCTGCCTGCTTGCCTGCTTGCTTGCCTGCCTGCTTGCCTGCTTGCTTGCCTGCCTGCTTGCCTGCCTGCCTGCTTGCTTGCTTGCTTGCCTGCCTGCCTGCTTGCTTGCCGGCCTGCTTGCTTGCTTGCCTGCCTGCTTGCTTGCTTGCCTGCTTGCCTGCCTGCTTGCCTGCTTGCCTGCCTGCTTGCCTGCCTGCCTGCTTGCTTGCTTGCCTGCCTGCTTGCTTGCCGGCCTGCTTGCTTGCTTGCCTGCCTGCTTGCTTGCTTGCCTGCCTGCCTGCTTGCTTGCTTGCTTCCCTGCCTGCTTGCTTGCTTGCCTGCCTGCCTGCCTGCTTGCCTGCCTGCCTGCTTGCCTGCCTGCTTGCTTGCCTGCCTGCCTGCTTGCTTGCTTGCCTGCTTGCTTGTCTGCCTGCCTGCCTGCTTGCTTGCTTGCCTGCTTGCCTGCTTGCTTGCTTGCTTGCCTGCCTGCCTGCTTGCTTGCCTGCCTGCCTGCTTGCTTGCCAGGTTGCTTGCTTGCCTGCGTGCTTGCCTGCCTGCCCTGCTTGCTTGCCTGCCTGCTTGCTTGCTTGCCTGCTTGCTTGCTTGCTTGCCGGCTTGCTTGTCTGCCTGCCTGCCTGCTTGCTTGCCTGCTTGCCTGCTTGCTTGCTTGCCTGCCTGCTTGCTTGCTTGCTTGCTTGCTTGCCTGCCTGCTTGCTTGCTAGGTTGCTTGCCTGCCTGCTTGCCTGCCTGCCTCCTTGCTTGCTTGCTTGCCTGCTTGCTTGCTTGCCTGCCTGCCTGCCTGCTTGCTTGCTTGCTTGCGTGCGTGCGTGCTTGTGTGTGTGTGTGTGCCTGGTTGCTTGTGGTTGGTTTTTTTTGTTTTAGTTGTTTGGTTGTGTAGTTGTGGTGTGTTGTTTAGTTGTTTAATTTGGTGTTGTGTTCGCTTGACTTGCTTGCTTGCTTGCCTGTGTGTTTCTGTGTTTGCTTGCGTGTTTGTTTGTTTCTTGGTTTGTTGGCTTGCGTGCGTGTTTGTTTGCTTGGCGTGCGGTGTTTGTTTGTGATTTGTGTGTTTGCTTTCATACATGTTGCATTGCAACATGCAAAGACTCCTTCAGCCATGTGAGAGCCGACAGGTTCAGCACATTCTTGCATGACGTGTGTTTTTTGTGGATCAGAAGTTTCCCGTTGCAAACCGGCCATGTGTTTTGGGGAGAAGTGTTGCAGAAAGCCCTCACCAGCTCCCGGCCGTTGGTTGACCGAAGTGCAAACCTCCGATCAAGAATTCAATCACAGCCAGCCTCCAATTTATTGGCACGTGTCACGTGTCCCTTGGCCCTGCATTTCTAACGCGTGCCTCCTGATTCCTGAGCATTACTTGGGCCGAAGCCTCCGGTTTTTGTGATGTGCTTGCTCCTTTTTTCTTTGCTGTTTTGTCCCTTGTTATGGACACCTTGACCAACCAAACCAGGTTGCAATCCCAAGGTTCAGGATTTCAATTGGACGTTTGGTAGGCCAGGCACTGGCCCTCTCAAAATGGTAAGCTTCAAGAGACCGTCCCCAAGGTCCCAGACTTGTAGACTGGGGTTTACAACATTGGGGGATCCCAAAGCAGGTTGGTGTCTGCCTTTCTCTTCGAAGCCTATGGCGAAGCAAAACCTAAGGACATCAAGTCTAAGATGGCCAATTTTCTAAGATGAATCTTCAATTTTCGGTTGGGTCCTAAACTCTCCAGCTCCAACCCTATAGGGTCCCCAAACCCCCCAACCCCCCCCCGCCCCAAACCCCCCGTTTGCCCAGACAGGGTTAGGTTTAGCAGGTTTTTTGCCAGGACACAACCCTTCTATAGGGTCTCCAATTTTCGGACAAGTCTAAGCCAATCCGCTCGGACCCGCCTTGGCCTGCCGACCGGTCCGGACCGGAGGAGGGGACCGACTGCTACGCCGAAGGCGAGTTCAGCGGCTGCGCCCGGATCGAGCCGTGTCGGGCCCCAGAGATTGGGGCGACCGACTGCGAGCTGCAGCCTGGCCGAGCCTTTTTTCGCCGGGAGGTGAAGTTTTGATGGTGGACGTAAAAATACATAAGACTCCACATCTAAATCATGTCCAGCCAAGCATGCCCAACTGGGAATCATACTTGGTGGACATAAAATACATAAAAGTCCACATCTAAGGCATGTCCAAGGGATCCCCAAATCATACTCACTGACGCATTCAGACTGACACGTTCGAGGTCTTGCTTGAAAAAAACACGCGTTATATCAGTTCAGAGGGATGGGGCAAGTTTGGTCGTAACCTTGATTGGCATCTGGTGTGTACCCCCTAGAAACGGCAAAGATGATTCCGGAATTGACGAGCTCCCGGATTCGGGTGTACGAGTTCACTCTGATGTGGGTCCTTTAATTTTTCTGGGAAACTCTTCGGCATTTTTCGCCTCGCGTAAATTTTGCAGCAGGTTCATGTCCAACCACTGGCTTGGATCAAGGGTCCGTCCATGCTGCATTTTTCAAGAAGGTGGCGTAAGTGTTCAAAGCCTGTGCAGTTTTTCCCGAAGCCGTTCTGACGTATCACTTGGTTTCCCACGTGTCTGTTCTATCTCAAAATGTGCTGCAATAGGTCAGCAGCTGGCGATGCTTTGACGCATGCCCCACACCCACAACTGGGTAGCTGGGCTTAGCCTCTCAAGCCACCTTTCCTAGATGCAAGGAACGGACAATATTGGCTGTCCATTGGCATTGATTGACTTCAGGATTGTGGTTGAAAAAGCTTTGGACGAGACCTGGTTGGACCAAAGTCAAAATGTTTCTCTAGACGGAGAACTCTATTGGTTTCGTGATGACCCGCTTCCCGATACACAGCATAGCTGTTGCGGCGCCATGCACAGTTGCAACTGGACTCAAGCCAATAGGTCAGTTTGCCTGGTAACTTTGGGAGAGTTGGCTTTTGTTCAGTTTCTTCGCACATGCTAGGTGTTTGTAAGCCAAGCATCCATAAGGGAATGGTGCAACTAGCTGAATGTCCAGAGTTGGAGCATCCTGCGCACAACAGGTTTGGGTCCCATGGACCGGCGAGTGTGAGCTGAATTCATTTCGGGCCTTCAGCTTGTCCAAGTGAGAGGGCCATTGGAAGGGTGCCCTCCACACCCTGAAATTGACACATCGCCACGGATGAGATCACGATTTCCATTGACGGCCATTGTGGAGGTCCCAATCAAGACCGCGACCATCCCCTAGGCTGATTTGGATCTTGCAACAATATCGGGTGTCACCGCCATCTGCGAAACCAAGGGAATCCCCCAAAAGGGCAACCGTTGTTTCCTTGATGTGGACACCACTCGGGAAACCCACCTTGATTTTCTTGATGACCAATAGCCCGAACTTAGTGCATTGAGGCAAAGCAACTGCAGTGAGATCATGGAGGCTGGCAGCAGCTGCAATACCTGGTGCAGGCAGCCCTTGGCAGCTCGGCGACTATCCAGACGAGGGGGGTTCCATTCGCAGAGCGAAACTGGACATGCACGGCATCCGGAAAGCCCACCCGCATGTGGCCCGTACACAGGCGGCCAGGGCCTGATCGGTTCCTTTCAGGCAGCTTTGTGAGGCTACATGTACGGGGCTCTAGATTGAATTCGCTGAGGGGATGTACACGCAAAAAAGACATGAACTGGAAAGAACACAGCTCAAACTCACAAGACCTGGGTGCTGGAGGCTATAAATACATGGCTGTGGTTGTCAAAGTCAATCGGATCCCATTTTGGTTGGTAGGTGAATTCACCACCCATTTTAGAACCTAGTTTAGTGGGGATTGGTTGATGTTCACTGAGGGATAACCGGGGTTTTGACCCATGGCCATATATAAGATACACTAGGTCCCCAAGTAGTGCCCTTTCTCACCCCCTTTTTTCGTTGGGAGGGTTCCCCTACTAAAATAGACTACAGAAAAAAGTTGGTACCCTTGTTCTAACCTCTCTACTGGAGGACCCAGTATATATACATATATATATATGTATATATATATATAAATCTGCTGCATATATAAAATAATATAATATAATATGTATATTGTATACCCGCTTTGTTTTTTCTCCGTGAGGTTGGGGAGATCTCGGCGGCCGTGTGCCCCTGGAACAACACGCAGCCGCTGAAGTGGGCGGATTGGAGGAAGCCCAGCTGCAGCTGCCCGGACCCGGCGCGCGTCTTCCCGGGCTATGCCGCGGGGGGCAACTGGCAGTGCCTGGCTGGCTACGTGGGCACGGCCCAGAAGGCTTCCCAGTGACAGATGTGTTTTGAGTGGCCAAACAAAACTCGTTTGTCTTTTGGTGGGTGTGTGTCTTTTTGTTGAGGCTACCCTTGTTTTTTGAGGCTTGAAAGGAAGACCAAAAGTAAAGAACCACTACCTTCTTGGGGGTCCCCCACAAAAGACACGCTTTTCTGTTTAAGGATAGCTCCCGCTTGAAACTGATAAAACACCAAGGGATCCTTTTCTTCCAGACTAGGAGTTGAACTATCCATCCGCTGTTGTGGAAAGAGTATTTGGATTGGGATTTTCGGGGATACAACCCAACAAATCCAAGGGTACCAGGGTCAGACAGTCAACACTTTCAGGCAAAAGTTTAGGCTTCTGCTGGCAAACCAGCCTATCCGGTCAGAAGGTGTCTTCTTTGGGTTACAGCCCGCGCAGCCGGCAGGTGTGTCCCTGCGGGGGTTCAGAGAGCCTTCTGATGGGCTGCCATGCGCCGGTGCTCTGCGGGGCGGCGGGGTTCTTGGACACAGACCGGCGGAAGAACTTCGTGGGGGGCGAGCTGAAGTTTGGGCCCTCCACCCTGGATGGGCGCAAGGATGAGGATGGCGTGCCCCGCGGCAGAAATGCGACCGGGCCCCTGACTTTAGCAGTCGGGGTTCTTGTGCAAGAAACACTGCAGTCGCGGAAAGGCGAGGGAAAGACCCCTGTGAACCGAGTCGACTTTGGGGACTCGAGACTTGGACTGGGGATGTTTTTCGCTGGCCGAATGGGCGGAATGGACAGAGTTGCACTTGGATAGATTTGAGTTGCTTGAACTCATAGGGACCACAACTTAACTTAATTAGCTGGCAGTCTTTGTGCTAGCTGGTTTTTCATCAATTGAAGCCCAAGAAGCTTAAACTATGGCCAGTCAACCAACATCGTGTTTCCAGGAGTCACTTCGAAACTGCTTGACTTTCCAGAGCTGCAAGATTGATATTTGACTTGCCGCAGCAGCTTCCAACTGCAGAGGGCTGAGTCAGCTGATGGAGCTGGGGCATGTTGGGTCTGAAGTTTGGTGAATGATTGCTGGCATTGGATGACACCCGGACCGTTGAATGGTCAGTCCAAAATCGCACTCTCACAGATAGTGACATCCTGTCGGAAGCAAAGCACTTCGTTACGAAATCTATCGCACAGGTATCGCTACGAAGTCTTTTGGGCTGATGACTGTGGCAACCCGCTGGGCGACGCAATCTTGTCAGTGCCTCCACGCACGTCTGGCGGGCCAACGAAGCTTGGCATTGCACCGTTGCTTTTGTGCCACCGCGGTTTTTAGGGTGTCAACGTAACGCCGCTCTGAACAAAAATAGTACGCAAGTGACCATGCGCGTTTACCAAGTGTCCGGAGAAGCGTGGTAGGTTCAAGTAGCTTCAAGTCATTCCCAAGGACAACTGTGGCAAGGATGCCACTGTAACTCTGCATCCTCCTGAGTTGGATTCACTGATTGACTGTCCAGAATCACTCACTAACATGTCAAAAATTAAGGAAGGCTAGCAGATCTAAAGGTTCCGAGTCAGGCCCTGTTGTCAACATCATTCAAAGCTCTTGACTACATTTCACCGATGTCTACAGTCCGCCAAGGCAGTGAGGCATCGGGCAAGGTATCGATCAGCTGACCAGGAATGTGGGGGTGTTCTCCAAGGAGTTCTCGATCAGCCTTTGGATGATGTTTTGAAGGAGCTTCTCTTACACGTTTCTTACCTCCGACTACTATCCCAAGTTTCTTACTGGAAGCCGCCGAATGCGTGCAGCTGCCAACCAACTCAGGAATCTTTGGCCGGGAGGCTGCTGCAAGACGGATGTGTACACAGCGATGCTGGGTCCAATGGCCTTGCCAAGTGCGGCCAGGACTTTGCTGATTTCAGTGCTGACTACCTCAGGGCCGGCGCCGGACGGGCTGCTTGGCACTTGGCTTTCGCTTTTGCCACTTGCGCAGCGGCTGGGGGTTGGCGCGGGAAATGCAACCGTCAACCCCGAAACAGTTCCCTTCGTAACAAGCCCGGAAAGAGTACCATCAAAGAGACGCAGCCTTATGACACTGAACGTTTGCGTCCCTTTCTTGAGACTTCTAGCTTGTTTCAGCAAAAGAAGCTGGTGTGTTGCAGTTTGACCATTCTGTCAAAGATCAGAGGAACTCCAAAACACAGGGGACGCATTCCGAGGTTGGTGGTGCCACTGGTAGATGAAAGCTATGAGGAAGCCTCATGGCAAGCACCAGGATGTGATTGCGCAGGGCCATCAGGGTAGGCAGGCCAGGCAAGATATCGCTTGCTGTACAGTATTGCAACCCCTTGCAGCATGGTCTGCCCCTTTTCTTGGAACACCTACCTTGTTTGATGGGGTTACCATCTTGAGAGTATTCCATTTTGAGAGTATTCATTCCCAGCGCTGCATGTGCACGAGCCATGGCAAGAAAATTGTAGCCTGTAGGCACCAGCTTCAAATGTCTCGCCCCTGCTGAGGATACAGTGACCAATCCTCCCAAAGGGACAGTTGGCGGGTCAACGGCTTGGAGTTTTGGCGCTTGGCATTTGTTGCTCCTAGCTTGCGTGTATTAAGCAAGATCTGAAGCCGTCGCTGGAAGTGCGGAGATCCCATGAAGCTATGGAAGGCTTGTGCAGATCTTACGCCGGGGCAAAGATTCCCACGGGCTTGGCCAGTTGCATGGTGCAATAACTATGGAATTCGTTCAAAGTTCCAGGCCTTGCACCATTGACGGAAATGATTGAGATGCAATCAGCGCGGTATGGTTTTTAGTCTAGCTGAATATGCAAACGAGAGGGCTGGAACAGAATTCAATGTCTCACTGTCAAGGCCAAGCCCCATTAGCTAATGCCAGGATCTTCCATGAACGGGAAGGCTGCAATCAGATTTTTGGCTTTGCACATTGACGTGTTTGTTTGATAATTAGATTATGCACCTTCTCGTTCCCCAGCAGGAGGAGCCTCTATCATTCTCCAATGAATTTCGAATTGTGGGCATACGGAGGTTGATTCGCAGGGTAATGTAAGTTGTTTGACCAATGTTGCGAATTTGCACCGAAAGACCTAACCCACTGCCACATGCGTTGAAATTTGTGTGCACCCATGTTCAAATGAAATGGAAAAATAAATAATTCATTAATATATTGGATCTATCGAATATTGATATTATATATAATATGTCTGTAGAAATGATTAGCTATGTGTTTAGGTGTTATTAGGCATGTCGGGGTAGTGATTTTCTTGTGATATTTGGCTCAAAATTATGGTTGTGTATTGTGATTTCGGATGGGCGTTGTCGGACCCTTGCGTCGACCGGCGGGATTTTGGGCGAGAAAGAGATTTTAGGTTGTTGTTAGGTTTGGTAAGGTGAATTTGTGGGGTGTATTGTTGGCTTAGGCCGCGAGTAATCTTTTTTCTTTTGGTTGTTTACTATGGTTGTTTGGTTATGGGTGTGTGGGAAGCTTTGATAATTGGGATTGGGGATTGGCTATTTTTGTGTTTGTGATTTATGATTATAAGTTCTCTGATGTTGATTTTGCTGAATTTTCGAAGTGTTATGATAAGGAGGTTAGCTTAGGTGATCTCCGAAGGACGCTTGAATGTGTTTTTATTATGTTTAATGGGATATTCGTGGGTTTTATGCTTGTTTTAAGTTCTATTGTTAATTGTGGTATATATGAAATTGTTATAGATCGTTTTTTTTTTTTATTATTTTGTTTTTTTTTGTTTTTGCGAGATGGTGAGCTTTTGTTTCTCTTTTTTTAGTTATTTTCTTTCGGGAGATTGTTTTGTTTTTGATTACCGTATTGAACGATTCTTCCGCCTTTTGCCAAAGTAGAAGGTTACTTATAAGTATTCGATTAGATATAATCGTCGTTGATTTGGCCGAGGTTTTAGAATTACGGGACGTTAAGTATGTCTTGGATTCGATATGATGTCGAATATTAGGAGTAGCGAGCTTAGGAGTTTGCTTGGGATGTTTTGGGTAAGGTGTGCCTGTATAATTTTGGATTCTTCTTTTAAGAAGATTCTATGGTCTGTAATGAAGTCTAAATCTCGGTATATTATCGTTGGCGGTAGATTTGTTTCCCTGATATCGTTTGCATACGATGCCGGGGAACATGCCGATATCATAGAGTATGGCCTGCACCCCCTAGGGATAGACCCCAGCAAGGGCCAACGACTGTGAAGGAAAAAACCGAGACTGGAGTGCTAAGCGCCTGTCGCATTGCAGCACGTCTTCGCATCAGCAAAGGCAGAAGCCGTTAACATTGAAAACATGCATAGTTGCAAAAGAGCAACCGAATTAACCGGACACCGCATTGCACAGCCCAAAAAGGCGAAGAGTTGGCCAGAACCCAAACGCAACGGAGCATTGGCACCAAAGAATGGCCAATCTGCAAGTACCGGAGTTGAGGGCGCAAAGTCAGTTTTATTGGGACGAGGGTCAGTGATAAGCTATGTACACACCGACACCACGCCGTCGAGAGTTCTGAAATGGTTGCATGCTGCAGAGAAGAACGCTTGATTGCAATCGACATACCTGCAATCGAGTAAGGGAAACGGAAAACCTATCAAGTTGGTTCACGAACACCGCCAGGGCCATCGAAGCTATGTACAAACTGGCTGCCTGGCACTTTGCACATATGGTTAGGGTCTAATGCACCGCAGGGAAACAGCACCACAAGAGTGAGAGAACCATGTGTGTTCCTAGCTCGTAATCCTGAGCATCTTACACCTCTGAATTGCCACACAAGTTCATAATTCCTGGCCGCATATTATGAGATTTTTGCAAGAACACGTCATCACCAAGAAAAAAACCACAGGGAGCTGGACCCCAACACAGCTAGACAAACTGCATAGAATCGTCCACCAAGTAAATGTTCTTAGCAGTTCTGTAAGTTTCACCCACTTGCGCTGAGACTGAGCTATGTACACCCAGCAACAAGTGATGAGGATATGCAGTGAGGAAAACCTAACATCGCCTATAGCATAATCGCCGGTCGATATAAAGGAGTCTGGGCAAGAAAGGAGCTTTTTGGAAGCGGTGCAAATTAAAATTCGAAACATGCAAGGTCATATACCAAACCAGGGTATACATCACCGAGGTGAGCTCCCACATGCCAAGAAGGAGATAAGAATGTGGCGACCCAAAGGTCACATTCGAGCAAAAGTAGTACCGCAAAAGAAAGGAGAGGTGAAACAAGACCAGGTGCCATAGGCACCAGTCCGAAATGGAAGCGAAAACAAAAGCCGGAGCAACTGTGCCGCGCTTAACGGCCTGTGAAACCTAGGCCCTATGCCCGAAGACACCCAAGTGTCGAAAACCAGGTAACATTTCTCGTAAGCCAAGTGTCTGGCAATCAAAGCTCCACATCTCCAGGGAATATAAGGCCAGAATCCCAGCTAGGGAATGGGATCCACGAGTATATCAAGGCAAAACAGAGATTCGGAAGGCCACCGAACACCGAACACCAGTTGTCGTGTAAGTCTCCCCCAGAATAATATTTCCCACAGAAAAAGAAAGTCCGCCATCGTGAAATGATCCAAAGTGAAAAAGTGGGGCGGGGAAATCGAGTCCCCGCAATACCACCAAAGATTACGTCGAATAAAAATCTCGCAAGCGTGATCCGACTTGTAGTGCACCTGCTGTATAAGGGACCCAAGTCTAATCCAAAAGAGGTGGGATCCGCTAGAGGGACCCAATCAATGAAAGGTACCGATAATACAAAGTGCCAGCCAAAGCGCATGCAAGGCCGCCAATTTCCAACGGGTTCACTCTAGGTTTAACGAGGGTAACCAGACATACTTTTTGTTTGAAGGCATTAAGGCCGCATTTATGCGGGCTTTCGTTGGGGCACTTTGTGTGCGTGCAAAGCCCACCTTGTTAGTTTTCATTCATGATAGGCTACTTGTCTCATCTGAACTATCCCTTACTGATCCTGACGTATGTTTGCATGAGGCTTCTCTTGCTCTTGGCTTTGACCCTCCCCTCGTTTTTTGGGTTCGGACTGCCAATCTTGTGTATGCCGGTAGTAGATACCAGAGGCCGATCACTAGCCACGTCAAGGTTTAGGCCCAGGTTGCCAACGTGTCAGGTAGGCCCAAGGCCCGCAGGCTTGCCCCTGTTGCACCCACGGCTGAAACACTGCATGCTTTCTGGTGCCGACGTTCTGGCTCATAATTGACAAGAGCGATGCTTGTTTACACCCTGATTTGGTTACTGCGCGGTTCGTCTCAGCGCCAGTCCCGCTGTGCCTGAGCGTTCCGTTGTTTATATCAAATCTGTGCTTTTTTTTGTTTGTTGCACTTTGTTGACAATTAAGGTGTATAAGAGTATAGATTCCGTTCCTCTCACACTCACTGAGTATGCCGCTCTCACCATAAGTGATGCATTGACTAGGGGATATTACACTATGGAAAGGCCCATGACTTGCCTATTATCCTTTGGCAGGCTCCCACTGATTGCCTTGTGAAGGCGCTACGTCAGTACCTTTCTTTCGGAGGTTGGACCGTTTTCATGGCATACCACCCCTATATCAAGTTTCACTCTGGGAGGTCGATCAAGCTCGGCAACCACCCAGGTTGGCTTTTTGGCTACCCGAGGCCCAATCCAGGAGCTTGACTCACAGCAGTCCAACATGGTCTAAAAAGGGCCGAAACGCGTTATTTGCCTCTACCATCAGGCTTCATGGATGCCTACATGCAGGCCATGACCCTCCGGCAGGCTCGCCAAGACACGCTTCGCCAACGACCCCGCTTTCCAGTGGACCTGCTGTTGCCCCTTGCGGTGACTGATGCCAATCGCAAGTTGTTCGTAGCACTTTGGATGCCCCTACGTCGGATTCGTCGCCCCTTTTTGAGGGCTCGTTGGTCTGCGGCAGTCCTTCGGCGGCTCCGCATTGCTCAGCAGGCACCTGTTGAGGTCACTCTTGATGCAGCGGCTGTCCGGCTATGGGTTCGTAGGCGGCCGTGCCAAGCTCTACCGGGTGATGGTCTCCCGAGCACGCATCGGCGAGTCCGCAAGCTTTTCGCCAAGTGGCAGGCCCGGTTGTTTGCCCCTGACTTTGCGCGCCTCCGCAATGCCTGTGGAGGGCCCGCTAATTCTGGCTCATTCTGCCTTCAAGGCTGTTGCATTACAGTGGTACTTGCGTCATGCAACTAACTACCTACGCTCTCGGTGTGCCAAAGCCTGGCAGCCCTTGCTTCGCTGCCCTTGAGTCTATCAGTCACCTCCCGATTTCCAAGCTTGGTGCCATCCCGAGATACACAGTCCTTCGCTGGGCGATCGCCGAGGATGACGATTGGTGGCTGCAACAACGTCGTTCTAACGGTGACCCCCGGACCATGCCTTGTGCTTGTGGCTGCGATACCCTCGCGCGTAACTGCCACAGCATCGTTTTCAGCTCAAACAACGGACCCAAAAATGGCGCCGCTGCCTGCCTCTTTTTTTCTCTCGTTGCAACTGGATTGAGCTCTGCCGTGGGAAAAACCGGGGGCAGACGCGAACTATACGTGCGGTAAGCGCGCTTTGCCAAAACATGAAACTCTCCTGCTCCAGCCACGACGCCCGCAACTCCTGTTGGACTGACGAGGCAGCAAAGCCACCCCGCGCTAATTGGGCCCGCCTTCTCCGACAGATACAGAAGCAGAAGCAGAAGAGCCAACTTCTGCCACGGCGTCTGGCACAAAACCCTTTCGTTTTGCCCGTTACCCGCAACTCCACGAAAACAAGCCAGCCTTCAACGACCTCGCTACCTGCAGACAACAGCTGGAGCCACAGCGCCCGTATCCTCTTTAACGCCACGTCCGCCTGCAGAAGTCGCCAATAACACGCAGAAAACGCACTACGCGCTCAGCCTTCTCCTGGACGCCCGACAGGCAACGCTACAGCTTCAGCTGCAGCAACACCTGCTAGGGGCATGAATTGAAGAGCAACTCAAGCCTAGCAGCGGGCCGTTAGGGCGCCAAAGCAAAAGCACAAGGTCCTCCTAGCTTAATGGAAGCTTGGCCAAACCGCACGCCCACAAACCCCAATGCGAAAAGGCTGCGGGCTTCGCCTGCAGTAAGCGGGCGCGTCGCTTTTTTGCGTTCTTCTTTTGCTTGGCGAAGGCCTTGTTCTCAGCTCGCATCTGGGCCCGGCGCCGCTTCAGCGCTGCCAGCTCGTCTGCCAAGACTTACGCGCGGTTGACACCAACTTGCCGCATTGGCTTCGGCTGGCGTCGCTGCTTGTGGCTGGATCCGCTTCGGAGCCATGGTGACCTGCAATGACACGAGAAGCGCTGCGTTACGCACGTCGGCAGCTGGCAAGCGGCTTGAACCAACTACACACTTGGCAGCCATGCGTCTCTCTGAAAATAGCTGCAGGACAAAAACGCTGGAGGAAAGCTTTGTGCGTCTGGCAAGCAGCGTTCTACCCCCGTGCCCCCGAATTTCAATGTTGCATGTCTACTTTGCAACCAGGCAATATGCACCGGCAACATTGAAATTCGGGGGAGCGGGGGTGACTTTTGCTTTCTTCACGGTCGGGCCTGCCGATATCACATGATAAGACTTAGCAAACGCTTGAACTCTAACTGCTTTGGCTTCCAGTAAGCTTGCAGACATAATCCAAAAAGCTTTAACGCACGCGCATGTCTCCGTCTATCCATTTCATTTGCCTGCCTATTGACCTCTTGACTTGTCTATCGCAATTGTATGTGGCTCAGCTACAAAGCAAGTAGAAGCAAACAGACACGTGCTTCTTTGGAATCACAGTATCAACAGATAAAACGGCAAACACCTAGCAAAACGTTTGTTCCACGGAATTTCAAACACTTCGCTTGGCCCCGGCCTTCGCTTAAATCTCTTCGCGGCCTGACCGCTGCTCGCAAATTTGGGAACCATATACACTAAACCCTAAGGAACGCTTACTTCTGCCGAGGGGGTTAGAATTTGGTTAACTGGGGTCAAGTTTTGAGACCTTGTTTCGGACCAGATCAATCCTCCCTCAACACGGCTCAGCCTGAAACTGCCGCTTATAGGCAGGGCAGCAAGCATCCGCACACGAAAGGCGCTGAGCCCTAGGCGTGCCTCTCACGCCGCCAACAAACGGAAAGCACACACGTTACACTTTGAGGCCGCACAAAGGATTCGCTTCTAGCACAAGCCATTGCTACGAGTTCTTTGAAGTTTGCCCCTTATTCTTCGCGTCAAGCGTAATACGAAAAATTTCACGTGTAGTAAATTGGCCTGGTTAGAGACATGCAAGCAGCCGCCTCCGCTCAAACGGCAGGAGCGAATTAAAAGCTGTTAACGTGGTCCAATCTGCTGCCGACACTTCCCTTACGTGGACGGCGCCCAGCGCAGCTTGTTCTTATGTGCTGAACATCCTCCTCGCTGACCTTGCCCCAGGGCGCCCACAATTCTTTCTCCTTTGCAGTAAGGCAATACCCCTTCCTCCAAGCAAAATCCTCATTGCCGTTCCGGAACGCCTGGCTTTGACGAATTTTAAAGGGGTCGTTAAAGAGAGACAGGAAAGTGCTCACATCGATGGTGCCCTGCGCGTATTCGATGGGCCGGAAGTCGTTAAAGAAAGGGAACCTTTTGTTCTTGGACAAGTTCACAAGGGGGAAGTTGCTGTTTAACGCTGGCTTATGAAAAACCCGAGCAGCCCTAAACAAGTCGTCGAACGGGAGGACGAGGGTGGTCTTGCCAGAGTTGCTCGGGCCAACAATGATTGGGTAGCGGGTTGTCTTCGACGGCCCACAAAGAATGATGATACGGAGCGCATGGGCAAGCTCAGGCCGACTCAAGGTGTTTATATTGAAGCGCGCGTAGCTACAGGAGCTAGCCTCACGAGCCTAGCCAGCCATGCGGCAAAGCAAGGCCCACTCTGTCTTTTCCTCTATGTTGGACCTATTACAAGCTTGCTGCCTTAGACGCCTCCTCCACGTACTCGCCCAACTTCCACTGGTTCTGACACACCCACTCCTGCATCTTGCACGTGCTATGGTCTTAGGTGTAAGCCATCACTGCCGCGTTTGCAAGTCTTTCGCAACGATCAAGGCCGTCAGGTCCAGCTTGGAAAACTTGGCCGTTTGCGCTCCGCGTTCTTATTGCGCTGGCGCCAGATCCAGGGCTGCTGCGCAGCCTCAAAAAGGCTCCAGTCCTCTCCATCTACGGCCCACTTGAAAGGCTCCTCGTCAATCACCGGCTTCTCGCAGGTGGCAATGGCGCCATATCTCACAGTTGACCAGAACTGCGTGTAGGAAACGGACCAATGACTTGCTACGTGATCCCGAGCCCTAAGAGTACGCTTCGCAATCGTCCATCGCCTTTTGCAAGACAAGAGCACGGTATCATGGAAGTGCGTGTCGCCTCCTTTGTGCTCCTCCTGGAACACAACAAGCTTGCGCACCACGGATTGTTGCCCAGTAGGGCGCCCTGCTTGCCCAGGCTCCGCTACTGGGTCATCAAAAGAATCGGACACAATCGCCCACTTCCTCCCTCGTCATGGGCCTGCAGGGAACAACGGCACAACACAACCAGATATCAACTCGTCTATCGTCCTGATTATGGCCTCCTGAACTACATCGTGAAGACATACTAAATGCTATGGAGTGCCACTCAGCCCATCCAGGACAGACTTGATTGCACAATGGATGCAGCTTTTACTTGCCAGAAAACCAGAAAACAACTAGCCACCTGCATCTTACCCAAGCCCAGCCTGACATCTCGCAAATCACTGATTTCCAAGGTTTCAGGTAGAACACGCACCAAAGTGCACAAGTAGACTTTCTGGTCGCTAGCTCCAAGCGCAGCTGGAAGAGTTTCCACCAAGCCCTTGCCCGACAGGCTCTCCTACAAGATGCCCCGCACGCTCTCCTCGGGGTTCCTTGCTGCTCCAGCTGCAAAACAAGTTCTGCATCTCGCTTTCTCTCGCACAATGAGTTGCTTCTCTGTAAGCATCTCAAATTGCTTGCCACGCACCCACTGCAATCAGGCATGTGGAAAATGCACCATGTCTTGTCACTGCATATTTCTGCTCTCCTTGTAGATTTGTTCCTACTTTCACAGACTTTGGAACAAGCCTGTTTTTCTGGGGCTCGCGCACATACATGTTGCGCCGCTTGCCAGGTTCATCCTTGCTCTCTGATCTCTCTTGCACTGATCTGTTGCGCTAAATCCAAACTGCAATCATACTGCAAATCTTCCATGCACCATTGAAAATCCATTTGCAAATCACGAAAACCGTAAACATCACACAAAACATTAAGAAATACTCCAAATTGTCTGTAAGAAGCTCCACCACAAAATCCCGAGCCTGACCCAAGGCGTTCCTTGATTTCATCTCCTGATCGTCTGCCATTACACTGCTCGCACACATCATCATGACCATTACCCGCAAAATTCCCTTGGCACACTTCTGACTCTCAGCTCTGGAGGTCTCAATTGGCTTAAACACTTGCACTACACCCCGAGTGCTTTTTACTGCAGTTGCTTTCACTGCTCTTCGGTTTCTTCATCCATATCCACACATGTAAAGCAAAAGATTCATCCTTCGCTGACTGAGTGCCTTGGTTCCACAATCTGCAACATTCCACTTTGTCCGCACGGTTCAAAGAAAAGCGCGTTGCTGCTGAAAAAGGTCTTGGGCGGGTGTCTAAATGATGGTCCCTGCCAACGCCACTTGTGCACGCTGTAAACTCACCTTCGCATAAACTCAAAGCTCTGCTTTGCTACTTCCTGCTGAATTGTAAATCACATTCCCATCCAAGCAAATGCACACACTTGAGATTGTCTTCCTGTCTGCACTTCCTACCCAATCACTGCAATGATTTCTCTTTTCTCCTTTATACTGCTCAACTCCATTCAAAATTTCTTGCATCTTATCACCGATCTTTCTCCACTTAACATCACGCAAAAATTGCGCGTATTGCACATGTACCCAACTAAATGGCGTACCCATTCCATGTGATGCTTGCGCGGCTGAGATATTGCACTTGCCAAACCACTGATCGCAAATTGATAGTCCAGCCTGTTAGGCACTAGATACAGCAAAATACCAATTAAGGATCTATAAATCCCCGCCTAAATGTCATCCAGAAGTTCTGATTCTTCCTCCTTTCTAAACTTCCTGTGGCACGGTACCTTCTTGCTGCGCACATTTCCTCCAAACAATTTCTCCAGCTAATTGTAGTACTTGCTATTGCGCTCGATCTTCAAACCATCTCCGCAAATGGTAAGCTTCTTCTAAAACCGAATTAATTCACCTTCCTTAGAAATCGGTCCACATTTGGTAAGCTTATACTTGGATTCCAAAACAAAAATCAGATCTAACGTATGGTTTCCTCCTGCAATAATCAGATCATCCATATAAATGGTCAACAAAACCGGACATATTTTGCTTGCTTGCAATCCAAACTCCAGCAAGTCGTTTCTAATCTGATCTCCCCACCATTGTGCTGCTTATCTTTATCTTGGAAGGCACATCAAAAGCCTGTAGTACTTGTTTCGATACCAAATGTATTTCTCTTCGCGCTGTTCCACTATAAGAAAAGCGTCCTTGATATCTAAAGACCACAGCTGCCACTTGTCCTTGATAACTACAAACAATTGCGGCATCTTCACCACAGAGGGCGTCGTAGCCGGGTTGAACACGTCCTATCTCCACGGGTTCCAAATCTTCAGCTCCTTTCCACAAGTCGAGCACGGCGTCCCCATCGCTCTCCACGAAAACGCCAAAACCATCTTGGCATTTAAAATAAGGTTCTTTTTAGGAATTACATCGGTCTCCCTAAGAACTTTCATTTCCGCCAGACGTCTCAACTCTTCTGCTTCGGCTTCATCGTCTAAACGCTGAAGATCTTCTTCTGGCAATTCTGGCGGTCCTGAATCTTCATCCTCAAAATCATCTGACTGCACGAAAATCTCATCCCATGTCTGCTCATCGAATTCCTCGTTAAACAAGCACTCTTCGTCACCGTCTGCGTAACTCTGCTCATTCACAACTACCGTCTGAATTCTTGCCTTCTTTCCAGGGGTTTTTATCACCTCCGGATGGTCCACGATCGTACGCGGGAACATCTCCATGTTGAAACTTCATGTGTGGTTTCGTCCTACTTCCATCACTTTCACGCTTTGCCACCGCTGCACTTGCCGGGGACTGTACTCTCACGACTGTCTGCGGTTGCTCTGCCGAAAATTTTCCGTCTGCGCCTCCTACTGACTGAACTCTCGACGGAATATTGGACGGCACATTCTCCGTCTGGGTCGGATGATTCCCCGCCTAACTCTCCGGATCTGAAGCTGATTCATCATCCAATAACTGATTTCGAAGTCCATTTGCATCTGCAGGCATAGGCGGTAAAATTCCCATAAAAACAGACTCTGACTAAGGCTCACGCTACTTGAGTCCAGGCACTAGCTTGGTCCCAATCTGTCCAAGTCCATAGCTCCCTCAGGTCGAGCTGCCTCTACTAAGGCTGTCTTATTCATCAAATCACGCTTTGCGCACGCTGTCTGCAATCTCTTGAACAGCATCTTCTTTGATCCAAACGTCTTGCATGCGGTTTTCAAAGCTGCTGATCCTGAGTCTTCTGTCAAAGCAATACCATCCACATTCACAATTGTTTCCTCTACTGCTCTCATCTCCAGCCTAGGTCTGTCTCCACCTTTGACCTTCTGATTGAATTTGGTCAGGACGGTTCTGGCTTCTGTTGTTCCTCGTCAAAACGGGTCTGGAAACACACCCACATTAATTCCTTTGCGCATTGACTAGATTCCAGCTCGTCCTCCACAAGAATCACCTTCAAGCTCTCAGGTGCATCAAAACCCATATGCAAAATTGTGAGCCTCTTCGTGTACTCAATTACATCTTGAATTTCTGCTGTTCTTGTTCTTATCGTGCTCAAATTCTCACACCCTTCAAGCAAGATCTATTTGCCTGAAAGCTTCATAAAGGTTAATCTATAAGGCCAATCTTCCATTGGAAAAGACTCAGTTGGGTCAAAGAAAGTCCTCGGTGAGCCGGTATACACTGTGTCTGTAGATGCAATACGGCATAATCTTCTGATCAGATCCATTCAAAGGCTTCAGATTTCACAATGTCCCTCAAATGAAAAATGAAGTATATTCAATCCACTTCGTAATAATCTTATCATCTTGTATATGGCTGTCTGGCTATTCCTCAGGGTACGCAGACGTGTGTTGGCTGCAGTTCGATGCTTCCACTAAGAACGGACAACCTCTCTCTTTAGAGGTTTCCCCAAAGTGGATTCTGTTCTGCACGATGGGCTCCTCAGCATAAATCCGTCCGAGGACTGACCACTCAAATCACTTGTGGCTATAAAGATAATGACCCCTAGATATGCTTGCAATTTGGCTCCAGGTTGCATTTCAAGCGAGCCAACCTTTGCAGGGCTAAGAAAAAACAAAAAAAAAAGAAAACAAGGGGTCCAAAAAAAAGGGGTCCCCGAAAAAAAGGGAAAAGGGTTTCCTTTGGCAAAGCTTGACATCGCTTGAAATGCAACCTGGAGCCAAATTGCAGCGCATATCTAGGGGTCTCTATTTTGCAACCACACGCCTGCACGCAGCGTTTTAGACTTCGAATCCTTCGCAGGACGAGGTCAAATGCTGGACGGACGAGTGCTAGAAGCCTCTCAGGTAGAATATAAGCCATTTGGAAAACCCCCTCCTAAGGAAAAGAAGCAGGAAACGACAAGGTAGGCTCTGCTGAAAGACTTCTGCCAACTCTGCAATGACCCAGATCCGTGACAACAGCCCGAGCAAAATTGTTCATTATTTGGAGCCCGGCATTTGAAGCCCCGGCCGCGCCACCTTGCCCGGCATTGAAGCTCCACCATAGCGCACCACCCGAAAAATGAAGCCTCCATACATTATAGGAGCTTGGTGCACAGGCCATGGGAACTGTAAGACATAGGAACGCATGGAGGCTTCGTTACCGAGCGCGCCACACCTGCAGTAGAAACCTCCACCCTGGCGCGCCACCTGCCCGGAGCCTCCAGCCTGCCGAGCCTACGCCACCCGAGGTCGGAATTCCGACTTTGCTCTACACCGAGGTCGGAATTCCGACTTCGGTCTCCCATCGAGGTCGGAATTCCGACCTCGGTATTTTGCCCGAAAAACCCATCACCGGGCCAGCGCCGAAGGTCCGGAAGCGACCTGCTCCTCGCCAGGTCGCTTCCGGAGTCGCCTTGCCGTCAATTGCCCCCCGTCAATCCTGCGCTGGCAACAGGGTTGCCCCCCGTCAATCCTGCGCTGGGCACAGGATTGCTCCACTCAATCCTGCGCTGGCAACAGGATTGCCCCGGTGTCTCCCGGAAAACTCCGTAAGCGCATCGCTATATAGCGATGCGCTCACGGACTCGCCGCCCGGCTTCCCGGCTTCAAATTTGGCAAGTGAAACAAAGGAAATGGGAAAGATCAAGCTCTTTCCTGTGCCAGAATCCATTTGCAGTCGCTCTCCCACCGAGGTCGGAATTCTTCCCAGGAAAAAATTCCAGTCCTCCCTGGGGAGGATTGTAGCACGCTTTTATTTCATCGGTGAAATTATGTATGCCGTGCATAGTTTCTGCTACGCTATAGGTATCAGAAGTGAAGGATGTTGTCCTTCACTTCATGTCCTGGTAGCCGAGCACATGCTATGTGGCAGCAAGCGCACCAGCCTGCCGAGCCCGCGCCACCCGAGGGCGGTTTCGAGGCGAAATTTTCGGTGAACTCCCGAAATTTTCGGTGATTTGTCCCGAAATTTTTCGAGCGTCGTGCGCAGGTACCGCGATTGACCGGCGCCATCGGTCAAATCATTGTACGGATGACACGTATTTGCGGAAACTTCCAACGGCCTGGTGCGGGCCTGGTGCGTGCCTGGTGCGGGCCTGGTGCGGGCCTGGTGCGGTCTCGCTTTCAGCACGGGATATCTCATGATTGACCGGCGCCACCGGTCAAATCATCACGGTACTTCCAGATAAACCTGGCGCGGGCCTGGTGCGGGCCTGGTGCGGGCCTGGTGCGGTCTCGCTTTCAGCACGGCGAAGTGGCTGGCGCCACCGGTCATTTCACATACTTGCGGAAAACTTCCAACGGCCGGAGTTCGGACTGAGTGGTACTCAACTGCGCTCGCAGCAAGAATCGAGCCCCGTGCGGAGTAAGAAGCGCTTAGCTCCTTGGCCGACGCGAAAACATATGTAAACATGTTTGAAGGATCTGTCACCGGCAAAATCCCGGAGGTCCTGGACAACGGAGAGGTAACTAACGGCACGCACGTCACTGCAGGGCAGCTGGCCCTCGCTCTGACGCCTTACGCGCAAGTGGCTGACCTAGCGGTGAACACGGCAGCCTCCGGCAACAACGCAGCGGCCATCCAGTCCCTGGACGACCGGGTCACCGCAGAGCTAGCCTCAAAGCTGGACAGCAGCGCGCTGGCGCCGGCAATTACACCCCTGGCCACCACGGACGGATAGGTGGCCGCGCACGGAAGCAGCATCGCAGCGCTGCAGAGCTCGCTAACCACGGGTCTCTCCAACAAGGCAGACCAGTCGGCCTTCGACGTGCTGGAGGGCGTGGTGGCCACGAAGAGCACCCCGGACGGCGTGGACCTGAAGCTGTCCAACTGCAGCACCACGGCGGCCATGAACGATTCCATCGCCTCGGCCAATAACGCGACGCTGGCCACGGCGGCGGCCAACTACGGCCTCAAGACGGTGGTGGACCAGCACTCCCTAGACATAGCGGCGAGGATCACGCCGCTGGAGATCGACACCAAGGTGGCCAACGTTCTCCTGGGCGTCGTCACCGCCGCAGCGCTGGCCTCCGAGCTTGCAAGTCGAGACGCCTCCATCTCGGGGCTGCAGGCCTCCAAGGCGGACGCCAGTGCGCTGACTGTTTACGCCCTACTGTCTGCCGTCGACACTTCCTCAGAGGTGGACTCTAAGATAGCGACAGCCCTCTTGGGCGCAGTCACCACGGCAGCCCAGGACGCGGCCCCCTCGGCTGGCCGCCCTGCTCTCCTCGGTGGACGGGTTGGACACACAGAGCACCCCGGACGGCGTGGACCTGAAGCTGTCCAACTGCAGCACCACGGCGGCCATGAACGATTCCATCGCCTCGGCCAATAACGCGACGCTGGCCACGGCGGCGGCCAACTACGGCCTCAAGACGGTGGTGGACCAGCACTCCCTAGACATAGCGGCGAGGATCACGCCGCTGGAGATCGACACCAAGGTGGCCAACGCTCTCCTGGGCGTCGTCACCGCCGCAGCGCTGGCCTCCGAGCTTGCAAGTCGAGACGCCTCCATCTCGGGGCTGCAGGCCTCCAAGGCGGACGCCAGTGCGCTGACTGTTTACGCCCTACTGTCTGCCGTCGACACTTCCTCAGAGGTGGACTCTAAGATAGCGACAGCCCTCTTGGGCGCAGTCACCACGGCAGCCCAGGACGCGGCCCCCTCGGCTGGCCGCCCTGCTCTCCTCGGTGGACGGGTTGGACACGCCGCTGGAGGTAAACAGCAAGATAGCCTTGCTGGGTCTCGTCACCGAGGCCTTCGTCGCAGCGCAGCTTGCTAGCCGCGACGCTAGCATTACGGCGCTCCAGGTGGCCAAGGCCGACGCAACGCTGCTGGCCTACGCCACGAACGCCGCGCTCTCAGCCAGCGAGACCACACTCCAGAGCGCCCTCGACGCAATCCTCGCGGAGCTCGCCGCCCTGCAGCTTTCCGGCAGCGGCGGAGTTGTTAACGCGCCGGCCTGGGCGGGCTTCACAATTTGGGAGCTCGTTCGCGGCAGCAACGTCGTTCGCAGCCTGCATCTGGAGGCTCCTCTCTCTGCTGCGCTGGCCAACGGCGACGACACGCTGAGCATCACAGTAGATTGCTACTCCATCGCAGCGGCGGACGCGGCCCTCGCGGCTGCGCTGCTGCCCTATTGCACCTCCTCACAAGTGGACGCGCTGTTGGAGACTACCGAACGGGCACGGCGCAGGCGGAGACGACCGGTGCTATTTCGGCCGCGCTGCTGGCCTACTACACCTCGACGCAAGTGGACGCCCTGTTGGGAGACTACCGCACGGCAAGCGCGCAGAACACACAGACGCGGCGCTGGTAGCGTACCGCTCGGCCGCCGACCAGGACACGGCAACGGCCTCAAGCATCGCAGCCGCCTGCTCAGCTACTACACCATCGCACAGGTGGACGGCCTCCTTGCCGGCAAGCTCGGAGTCACGGAGGCGGCCTCGGCCCTGCAAATAGCCGTGCGTTTTCCGGACGACGGAGGGGCCGACGAGGTGGCGGCCGCCATAGGAGAGCAGATCCTGGGGCCCACGGACGTCTCCCTGTCAAATTGGACAAGTCGCCCCAGCAGCGGCTGCGCGCGCGTGGCTCTTCTTTTGTATACACGACACTGCGCCTGAGACTGTGCGCACGGCCAATCGCCATGATGAGAGATCATTGCCGTGCTGGGAGCTCGTCGGATACACGGGGGCACGGGCTGTACTGCCGCGCTCTTTGCACATGCCCCTGCACAGAAGTTGAGAAGCTAGCTTACGCCGACACGACAAGCGTCATAATTTGGCGCGGCGACGGCCTCACATAGACCCGCACGGAGGTCCTGGCCCGGGCTCCGGGCGATGACCTCCCCCCCCCGGGCGCGGCGCGCAATTGCCGTCCGAGTCCCAGAAGAGGCAGTGCTCCAAATCGATCTTGCATTCAACATGCTTACCCTTAGCGCTCACCTGGACGGCGCGCTGGAGTTGGTTCTCGAGCTTAGTGCGGGAGGCGCCCGGGAAGCTTTTCGAATCAACCAGAAAACATCTTGGGTACAAATAAAGCCGAACTAATTTCGGTCAAAACATTAAAACACATATCGCTAATCATAACAATCGATTCTGATATCGCCAAACTCTCGCAAAACGGGCGCAACATTTCAACCAAAATATAGTGGAATATCTAAATAAGCTATTTCTCTAACCTCCTAGAAAATGTCCTTCATAAATATGTTCGTTCCATAACAAGTCATGTCAATGTAATTTCGATTAACCTAAGGTATCGCACGCTCGAATCTCTTAAGCTAAGCCGAAATCAGCCAACTTCACCGTCTCATCACTAACTTAAATCTTATTATTTAGATATCTTTTTATAACATCCTTTTCTAAATTCTTTCTAAAAAGATGGCCCGCGGCCAGGAGGTGGTTACAGGCGGGCACCCCCGGGTTGCTACCGGCCCGGTTTGGATTGGTAGTTTGGATCGGTGTTTTAGAGGTTAGGGGGTGGTTTCCCATTCAACTTCAACATGATCCAGGGGTTCAATCCCCAAACACCAATCCAAACCAGCAATTTGGGGTAAGTTGAGGGTACGAAAAAAAGGGCCGAGCTCTCAAGGGCTAACGTCCAGGCCGTGGTGGGTGTGCCAAGAACAAAGCAAATCTTATCAAGCCCGCGTTGGCAAGATATTTTTACAACTCAGGCACCAATATATTTTATCATCTCATATATGTCAAAAAATGTATACTCGTCGCATGCGAAAAACATGCTGCCGTTCTCCAAACACAGGTCGCGAGACGCACTGAGGGCGGGGCTGGTCGCAATAAGGTCATGCCAAAGAGTCAGTGAAAGGCGGTCGCCTGAACAAGGTGAGAACGGATCCGCGGGCTGTTGGCCTCAAAAGATCCATCCACACACTTGTTGCAAGCGCAAGCGAAAACGCGATCGATCAGAAAACATCCTGGGTGCAAGCAAAGCCGAACTGATTTCGCCCAAAGCATTGGGAAAAACACCAGCAACAATCGGCCACAGCTCACAACTTCTCGCGTCGCCAAACTCTCGGAAGATGGGTCAAGATTTCAGCCAAAATTGCTACGGACAGGCAGATATATGCCCCGACTCTTTATCTGGAAGACACAACGGCTTCGTTCCAAGCCCGGACCATATTTCCGAAATATCCAGGATATTTCGATCATCGCACTCCAGACCATTTTTCCGAAATATTCGGATATTTCGACGATAGCATTTCTCGAAATATTTGGAATATTTCGGGAAAACGGTCCCCGAAATATTTGGAATATTTTGAGAAAATGGTGACGCGGTTACATCTTCCAGGGGCAATCCGGACCAATTTTCCGAAATATCCTGGATTTTTCGGAAAAACGGTCCGGGACAATGCGTGCAAGTGCGACGAGCAAATTTCACGGTTTCGTTTTATAGAGTAAATATAAAAATATTCCTATCCATAAAATATATAATAAACAAATCCGAATTCTTCCTCAATTTTATAAACAAGCAAAATATATCAATATTAAATAAAGCATATAAAATAGCAATACCAACAAAAAATCAAAAAGAAAAAAAAATAAGAAAAAGAAAAGAGAACAAAAAAGAAACAAAAAGAAAGAGAAAAAGATTAAAACAAAAAAAAGAAAAACCAAAAAAACAAAAAACAATGAGGAAATAAAGAGAAAAAACCGTCTTTCTCTGTCTATCTTTGTGCATCCCTGTGTATCCTAATTTGTTTCTTTTTGGTGTTTGCACCTCTCTGTCTCTGTCTGTCTGTGTTGTGTCTTGTCTCGGTATGTCTCTGTTTGTCTATGTGTGTATATCTATCGTTCGTCTCTTTTTCTTTGTGTCTTTTTGTGTCTTTCTGTCTATTTCCGTGTGTGCGCGTTTGTCTATTTGGTAATGTCTGTCTATCTCTGTTTTTGTCTTTACCTTTTTGTCTATCTGCGCTTGTTTTTGTGGGTCGGTTTACAAAAATGGCATACTTCCGAGTTGCTACGTGTCGTATCTCTTTATTTCGTTTTATTTTATCTTTCTTTTCGTTTTCAATTGCTGTTACCATTATTCTTGCTTGCTTACTTGTTTTTTTTCTCTTTCTCTTTCTCTCTCTCTCTCTTTGTCTCTTTCTCTCTCTCTCTCTCTTTCTCTCTATCTCTTTTTCTCTCTATTTTTCTTTCTTTCTTTCTCTCTCTTTCTATTTTTCTTTCTTGTTTTTTTCTCCTCTCTCTCTCTCATTCTCTCTCCCTTTCTCTCTGAGAGAAAAAGAGAAAGAGAGAGAAAAAAAAGAAATGGTTCTCTCTTTCTTTCTTTTCTTCTTTTTCTCTTTCTCTCTCTCCCCCTGGCGCCGCTTTATCGCCCACAAGATGAGGGATAGCTTGCCTAGCCGGTCTCTCTTGGGGCCGGATGCATTCTTGGGGAGCCATTGCCTCTACCTCGGGTATCTCCGCTAGCAGAAATTCCTCTAGCCATGGGTCTCTCTTTCTCTCTCTCTCTCTCTCTCTCTCTTTCTCTTTCTCTCTCTCTCTTTCTCTCTCTCTCTCTTTCTCTGTCTCTCTTTCTCTCTCTCTCTCTCTCTCTCTTTCATTCTCTCTTTTTCTATCTCTCTCTTTTTATTTCTCTCTCTCTCTTTTTCTCTCTCTCTCTCTTTCTCTTTTTCCCTTCTCTCTTTTTCTCTTTCTTTTTGTCTCCTTTTTTTCCTTTATGTTAGAGATTACGAAATATATAGATACGAACGCACGGAAACAGACTAGGAGACACAGAAAGAAACAAAACTACGGAGACACCCGACACGAAATTTTCGAGAAATTTTAATTCGGACGAGTCCCCAAATTTCCCCGAAATTTGGCCCGGTAATTTTTCGGAAAGCCGCCAAATTCGAAGAAATTTGCGGGAGAAACGTCTAGAAACCTAAGCCAGAAGGGATCCCAAATTCGAAAAAAATTGGCCGGATTATGCCGCGGAATTTCTAAGCAAAATTATTAAGAATCCCCCGAAATTTGCGCAACTTTTCGGGACTTTCCGAACCGCGTTTGTGCCGCGGAGAAAAAGCCGACACAAACCGCTCGCCACAAACACTATAATTCGGCCGGAGTACCGCTACAACGGCTTGCCGGTGCACGGCAAATGCGACCTCGAGATCGTACCGGTTTGTAGGAGAATATATATAATTCATATTAACAACATATTAAAATAATTTCAAAAATATTATCTAAACCTTTTCCTAAATTACATACTTATTTGTTATATCTCAATCATTCAATATTATGTTTCAAACAATTATCTAATATATATATATATATATATATTATATTTCCCAATTCATAAATAATTTTTAAACCATAATAATATATGTTAAACAATACATATATTAAGATTTAAAAAAACAAAAAACATTAAAACCATAATAAACCATAAACAACTAAACACAAATAGAACAACAAATCAATAATACATATTTAAAATTCTGTGTTTATAGTTTTTTTCACTATTTTCTTTCCGTGTATTTCTGTTGGAGTAATAGCTCGTATTGAATCATCAAGGGGCCGAGGTCCCACCAACCAAGACACATAGTAGAATCCCAGGCTATGTGCTAGCTGCCACAGAGCCGTGCGGAACATTCAACCTCTGCATGCTACGAATGGATCGACCATACTGTCCTAGGGATGGACAAACAGATCGTTGTAATGACCCTGTTAACATGCTGGCCCCGAGGCGACTCAAACCGGGGCATCATCCACTAACTGGACTGTGCATGCAAGCTCTTTGCAAACGATGCTCTCAGATTGCACCTCGCTTCGCTGTGCGCAAATGAGCGCTTTGTGCAGGTCTTCCGGCTTACGCGGCTCTTCAACACTCTGCGCATGCGCCACCGAAGCTGGACGTGGTTTGCATGTGTGCTCCGATGCGATACCTCACCGCGGCTCGCTCAAACTGTTGGCAGGTTCTTCTCGCACATACACCTCAATCTCTCATGCCAAGTGGGAAAGTACAAATACAAAACAAACTCCCCATGTCCAAGTGTGGCCCGGACAGCGCAATTCTTCGCCCAGTGATGTGGACAACACCACCTTTTCGGGCAGTCTGAGCAGAATGCCCTTTGAGAGTTTATTGAATTTGGTTAGACAGAATTCAATCAACCGCGGCTTGCTAACTCCGCGAACCATGGCCAAGTGCCTGTAGGGTCCCTCCTGGATTGAACAACCAAGGCCTCCTGCGCTCAGAGGATGACCGTTGAGCTTCTCAAAGCTCGGGGTGGAAAACTCCACTGCGCGCGCGCAAAGTCGCCAGACTTATGACGGCTCTGTGCCAAACGGCCCACGTTGCCGCCCCGCGGCTGGCTTGCTGTGGGTTCCGTCTCGTTCTCATGCAACGGCCGATCACGGCTTGATTCATGGCCAGGCCTATTTGAGCATCCCGTACTTTCCTGCACTTGCCTGGGTTTTGATTGTAGCTCGCCTGCTTCTCGTGTCTTCGGCAAGTAAGAAGGCCCCGCATCTTGTTTTCATGCAAGCGCCGAGCATGCCTGGGTCCGTTTGCAAGCCCAACATGACTCAGATTGCAGCACTTCCTATGTAGCACTGTGCAATGCGCAGTACACTCCGCGCATCTCAGCAAGTCTCCACACTCATGAGACAGCGGCCAGATGGGACAAGGTTCTGTGGGGCAGCGGACGGACGGAAATGGGACGATCGGGCAGGCCCAATGCGTCGATGCTTAACTCAGACGAATGAGAAGCCAGTCACTCACTGCATCTTACTCATGTGACCGCGATGCCAAACAAGTTTTGTTATTGGCTGCAAAGCTTGTGCCGGAGGAGCGTGAATGGCAGGGATGGGCGCCATGCTCACTGGTGTCTCGTGAGTGTGGCGATGCGCAAGATGCCTGGCTCCAGCCGGGTGGTCAGGACCAACTCGGACGCAGGACGCGCGAGGACTCCGGCAGACGCTGCCCGCCTGCATGTGCACCTCCTACAGCGCGAAGGCAGGGAGCGCTGGAGCAAGGTCTTGTTCCGCTCTGGAGCCAGCATCGCGCGAGCTGAAGCAGCCGATGGCGGCAACACGAGGTTCTGCGGCGTATGCCGGTCTGCTCCAAAAAAACATTTCCGATGGTAAATCTGCTCCGCACAAGGAGGCCTGTAGGCTGCCGTCCTGCATCACTGGCAAGGCCTACGCAAGGCTAGTGGACAGGACTTGGGTTTGCGAAGCCGGGGCCAGATGGGACGAGGTTCTGCGGGGTATGCCGGTCCGCTCCAAAAACCATTTCCGATGGCAGCCATGCCTCTTTGCGCCACCCGGCCGCACCTGCAAACTTCCCGCCGGGGGGCAGGGGGGTCTTCCCCTTCCAATTTTTGAACATCTAGATTTTTCAGACTTTGCGCATTGTTTTACTGCTCCAGTCCAGTGGCCATGTGGCACTTCACAAGGGGCTTCCGCCTGCGAGCGGCTACAGCCCAGGAGTTCCCGTCTCGCTATCACTGGCAAGGCCTACACAAGGCTAGTGGACGGGGCTTGGGTTTGCGAACCCGGGACAAGATGCGACGAGGTGTGGGGTATGATAGCATATTGCGTGCCCAGTCTCGCGCTGATCGCGCGTCTTCGAGCAAAGGATACACACGCCTTGAGAATACGAGGCGCTTGCTTCCAAAGGCACGGCTGAATGTCAATTATCAAAAAGCTTGCCACGCTTCTTCTGGGTGGCAAAACCCCCTCTGCCAATCCATTGAGCAGGGTCGGCCATGGTCGTCTGAGATTGCCTGCATGACTGAATGCATAGCGGACGGACCAAATGGGACGAGGCTACGCCGAGTACATGCAACTGCCGATCATAATGATCATAAACCAGGGCTGCCGCGCCTAGTCACAAAACTTCTAACCTGCACTCGCTGGGCGGCAATTTGGGCCATCTCTGTCGACAGGACAGACCACGTTGCATCTGCCAATGCGATGTTTTCTTGGCGCGAGCAGGGCAAGAAAAGGCCTCATCTCTGGAGCGGAGTAAACGCATCTGCCCGCGTGATGGTTCCCCAGGCCCCAAACATCCTCACTCCAGTCACAGGACCTTCAAGGAGGCCCCACCAGGAGATTGAACTTGCACGCATGATCCGCTGTGATACCACATCTCATCATGGCTCACTCATCATCATGGCTCACTCAAACTGCTTGGGAGAATTTCCTTGCACACACACCTCAAATATCTCGCCTTTTTGTGGACTTCTTATCGATTCTCCCCATGTCCAGATGGGAAAGAACAGGAACAAATCCTCAGGCTCAAACTTCGCGTCCTCCTCAGAACCTCAACAAGCAGACAGTGCAATTCTGCACCTACAAGCAGCCCGGGTTGGCTCATGTCCACAATACCTTCCGGTCAACCCCGTCTTGCTGAATCTGTGAGACATTGCGAAGTGCATGTCGGGCCCCTCCTGGATTGAACAACCGAGGCCTCCCGCGCTCGTCAGACGGTGATCGTGGAGCTTCTCAAAGCGTGGGGTGGAACAAACTCGAGCGAGCATCTTTGCGCTGCAAGCAAGTTCCCAGACTCATGACTCCTGACACACGAGAGGTCATGTTGGGTTTGCGCAGGACACCTGCTATAAATGACTCCCTGCCCCTAGCTTGCAGTGAGCTCTGTCTGGTTTTCATGCAAACCGTCTGGTTTTCATGCAAACCGAGCACACTTGACTCATAATCAAAACCAGGCGTGCAAGTGGTCAGGCGTTTAGCACAGCCTTTCAAAACAGATCGGGCCACGCATGCCAGTCTCAGCATCTCACATCATGGCGCCACAGCTTTGCGCAGGGTCGGCCATGGTCGTCTGAGATTGCCTGCATGACTGAATGCATAGCGGACGGACGAAATGGGACGAGGCTACGCCGAGTACATGCAACTGCCGATCATAATGATCATAAACCAGGGCTGCCGCGCCTAGTCACAAAACTTCTAACCTGCACTCGCTGGGCGGCAATTTGGGCCATCTCTGTCGACAGGACAGACCACGTTGCATCTGCCAATGCGATGTTTTCTTGGCGCGAGCAGGGCAAGAAAAGGCCTCATCTCTGGAGCGGAGTAAACGCATCTGCCCGCGTGATGGTTCCCCAGGCCCCAAACATCCTCACTCCAGTCACAGGACCTTCAAGGAGGCCCCACCAGGAGATTGAACTTGCACGCATGATCCGCTGTGATACCACATCTCATCATGGCTCACTCATCATCATGGCTCACTCAAACTGCTTGGGAGAATTTCCTTGCACACACACCTCAAATATCTCGCCTTTTTGTGGACTTCTTATCGATTCTCCCCATGTCCAGATGGGAAAGAACAGGAACAAATCCTCAGGCTCAAACTTCGCGTCCTCCTCAGAACCTCAACAAGCAGACAGTGCAATTCTGCACCTACAAGCAGCCCGGGTTGGCTCATGTCCACAATACCTTCCGGTCAACCCCGTCTTGCTGAATCTGTGAGACATTGCGAAGTGCCTGTCGGGCCCCTCCTGGATTGAACAACCGAGGCCTCCCGCGCTCGTCAGACGGTGATCGTGGAGCTTCTCAAAGCGTGGGGTGGAACAAACTCGAGCGAGCATCTTTGCGCTGCAAGCAAGTTCCCAGACTCATGACTCCTGACACACGAGAGGTCATGTTGGGTTTGCCCAGGACAACAGCTAATTATAAATGACTCCCTGCCCCTAGCTTGCAGTGAGCTCTGTCTGGTTTTCATGCCAGCTGAGCACACCTGATTCATAGTGACAACCTGGCGTTCAAGTGGTCAGGCGTTTAGCACAGCCTTTCAAAACAGATCGGGCTAGGCGCGCCGGTCCATTTGCAGATTGCAACACTTCCTATGTAACGCCCTGCAACATGCGGCACACTTAGCATGTCACATCATTGCGCCACAGCTTTGCGCTGGGTCCGCCATGGTTCTCCGAAATTACATGCGAGCTTAGCGGACGGACCAAATGGGACGAGGCTAGGCCGAGTATGACAGATTATTGCGTGCCAGAAGAAAACGCATTGCCTCCGAGACGGCTCTTAGTGGCAAGCCCGACGCCCTTGCAAATACTTCTGCAAAGGCCAACACCGTTTCTATCAAGGGCCTCGAGGATTGAACAACCGGGCCCTCCTGCGTGACTCATGACACACCAGAGGTCATGTTGGGTTTGCGCAAGACACCGGCTATAAATGACTCCCTGCCCCTAGCTTGCAGTGAGCTCTGTCTGGTTTTCATGCCAGCTGAGCACACCTGATTCATAGTGACAACCTAGCGTTCAAGTGGTCAGGCGTTTAGCACAGCCTTTCAAAACAGATCGGGTCCATTTGCAGATTGCAACACTTCCTATGCAACGCCCTGCAACATGCGGCACACTTAGCTTGTCACATCATTGCGCCACAGCTTTGCGCTGGGTCCGCCATGGTTCTCCGAAATTACATGCGAGCTTAGCGGACGGACCAAATGGGACGAGGCTAGGCCGAGTATGACAGATTATTGCGTGCCAAAAGAAAACGCATTGCCTCCGAGACGGCTCTTAGTGGCAAGCCCGACGCCCTTGCAAATACTTCTGCAAAGGCCAACACCGTTTCTAAGAACATGCATGTAAGAAGGGCCTCGAGGATTGAACAACCGGGCCCTCTTGCGCTCAGAAGATGATCGCAGAGCTTCTCAAAGCGAGCATTGAACAGACACAGGCGAGCGATGCTCGGGCACGGACATTGCAGACAAATGGAAGGGTGCCAGGCTAAGTATCGCTTGCGCAACCCTGCAAACGCCGAGTCAGTGCTGTCATTGTCTACCATGAAAGCCGCGAAATGCTGTCATTGTCTACCGATTCCGCACACGTCTGTTTGTTCAGCGGCTTTTGGGCATGCCAAAAGTGGTGCTTTTGATGCGCTTGTCAGAGTTAAATCAGTATCGACTCGCATTGTGTGTGTGAGAATGGTCATCACTCACTCATGTCTCTCTACATCCCACCGCCTGCCTCACTGCCAAGAAACCCTTGTAATCGATGACGGAACGGAGGGGCCCAGTGCTTACTTGGATAGTTTGTTCACGCGCTTTGAGCTTCATTTTGACTCGGGCTTGAAAACCATTGTCATGGCCAGCTACAGTGAGCCACTTGTTTGAGGAGGCAAGGATGCAACCCAACATGCAGGCAAGCGCTACAGAGGGAAAGAAACCTGAATCTAGGCCGCCTCTCCCGGCAGAGGAGGTTCCGCAATCCGATTTTCTGTACTCTCTGTTGGAAACCACTACTAAGGGGACTCCGGTGCGGATTGAGGATTGCCTTTGCCTCAGTTGGCGCGGCCAGCACGAGGCCAAACCAAGAGCACAAAGCTATGGCGAGGCGGCTGTTGGCCCGGATTGCATAAAAGGATATCGTCCGGCAAATGGCGGGCCAGGTGATCTGCTCAGCTCAGAGAAAAACGTCCGCGAGCGAGCAGCCGCTCGAACGTCTGTTGCCGGCAACGGAGTCGCTGTGGCATTGCTCGGCTGCCTCTCGGGCGTGGTTGCTGCGCAATCTCTGATCATTGAGTTTAATGAGGGCCAGGGGCCCAGCTCGCACCATTTGAAGCGGTCTCTGAGCCAGTCTTTGAACGCAAAATACCC
This sequence comes from Effrenium voratum, assembly GCA_963377175.1. Lineage (NCBI taxonomy): Eukaryota > Dinophyceae > Suessiales > Symbiodiniaceae > Effrenium > Effrenium voratum. Next base: position 65,590 of record CAUJNA010001454.1, read on the forward strand.
TGCCACTAGACGTCCCAGTACCGCTGCACCTGGCATCTTTCATCGCGGACTCTTGCTGCTGCATCCTGCGCCAAGAACGTGCAGGGCTGGCAGGGTGCGCCTGTCTGCATTGCACGAGTGGCTCTGGCAGCAACGCGGTGGCGCATGGTGGCCCACGACTAGCAAGGCAAGCAACTCCTCAGCATCTTGAGCTACTCACACTCAGGGCATCCCAGATTTGCACATGCTCAACGCACAGTGATACTATGTCCTACGCTCCATAAAACCTTTCGGCAACTGTTTCGCACCAGCGCATCTCAAGTCTTCAGAAGGCCCGTGCAACATTGTGGCTTCCGCCAGTGGCATGCCTGTGCTTCTTTTCACTTGTCAAACAAGTCCTGGGTGTCAAAGGCTTGACGCCACACCAGCGCGACTTGACGTCAAACTAGCTGGCCCTGCGTGGCGCGGCTATCGATATGGCACTGTTCCTTTTGCATTTCCGGCTCTCGTGAAAATTGCTCTGCTTTGCAAATCTGGACAAAGCAAGCGGACACATGCCGCACCATTCACCTACCACAAGTACTGCAACCGAGCTGGTCCAAACACTCAATGCAGAAGTGAACAAGCAAGGCACGGCGCTGCTCGCACGCGCAGGCAGAGGTTTCTGTTGCGCCTTTCACGCAATCTCTGCGCGAGTAGCTGCGTGTGTGGTTAGCCAGTGCCACTGCGACTTTCAGGGCGGACTCTGGAGGCTTAGCCTCAAGCATTTGCAAGCGTATGCAGGAAACTTCCTGCGCAAAGACTACAAAGTGTTGCGCTGCGATGCTCCACTGCATTCAGCAAGGCAGGCAACTTTTCAACATCACGCCGTAGTTATTGGCATCACAGTGAAACTCAGTGGTGAGCAAACAAGCTCTTTGATTTGGCATTTGGCATGTTGAAGCTTGTTTGAATTTGGGCTATTTGTAAACATAGGGAGCCCCGAACCTGCTGTTTCCATTGTGTTCGAGCCTTCGCTTCCTTCCCCTCTGAACATGGCCCGCAACGTCTACTCACAAGGCCATCTCAAGTCTTGCGACCCGCCCGCAGCCTGACTTATGTAACACGCCTTGTGGCCAAACCGCTGGCAGCAGGCCTCCGAGTGCGTCGATGTATCGACGCCGCCGATCAAGCGCTGAAATCGCTCAGCTTTGCAAAGCTGCTGAGGCAAGCGGGCGGACACTTGCCACACGCGACCGCAAACTCTGTCTACTCGGCCCAGACACCCAACAAGTGAACAAGCAAAGCATGGCGTTGCTTGCGCTGCAAGACAGTGACCCTGCGCGTGCCTTTGTGTCTGGGCGCGCGGTCCGCACAAAGTCCCTCAGCGCCGTGCAGTGCTGCAACCTTCCGGAAGATTTGTGGAATCTCAGTGCGGGACTGCATCAAGCAAAACGCAGAGGCAGTCCCAGGAGTCGGCAAGGGAAGTACAAACCGCCTGCTCAACTGCGAGCATTGTCCAAGACCTTCAGCGCGAGATCGCCCCACAAGTCCGCGCATCGAGCACAAAGGCTTGATTTGCCCTTTCGAACACTAAGATTCACGGTTGCGCCCGGCCCTTATTGCAGGCTGCCCTTGCCCCTCAGTGGCGCAATGCCCAAAATGCCTATTGGCTGGCAGGGGCGAGCTGCAAAACCTGCATGTGCGTGTTTGTGAAGGTGGGTGTGTGTGTGTGTGTGTGTCTGCGCATCTATACCTTCGATTGTGCTGGGACGTCTGCGCGCCTGTGCGCTCAGTTGGAGCTCTCGCGTGGAGACGAGCACTTCAAACGAGGCTGCGGTGCAGCGCATGCCAAACATGCAGATTCAAGAATGCGCAAAGAACCTGTCAGTGTCAATTCAGTGCCTATGCCATGCTTTCCACGATGCTCCAACGCGTTCATCAAGGCAATGCAATAACTAGCATCGATTTTTGCCCACAGTCATGGCTCAGTGCGTTGCGATCCTCTGCAACACGCTCGATCAGACCCGCTGGCAACGCTTTTTCGCAAACGCATCTCAAGTCTTCGGCAACACACTATAGCTTTCCGCATGCACTGCCCGTCTTTCTTGAAAGCAGGGCACGTGCGTTGCACGTGTCACACATGGTGTGGGGTGGCGAGGGCGTCTGCGCCGCTGCGAGGAGTCAAACTGCTCAGCCAAGTGACAACAGCTGGCCCCTGCGTGGCGGCTGTCGATATATGGCACTGTTCCTTTTGCATGTCCGGCTCTCGTGAAAAATGCTCAGCTTTGCAAATCTGCTTCAAAGAGGGCGGACAAATGCCACACCATGCACCTGTCGCAAGTAGTGCGATCGAGCTGGGCCAAACACTCAATGCACAAGTGAACAATCAAGGAACGGCGCTGCGCGCACGCACGAAGGCAGTGGCCTCTGTTGCGCCTTTCACGCAATCTCTGCGTGAGTAGCTACGTGTCGTTAGCCAGTGCCACTGCAACTTTCAGGGCGGACTCTGGAGGCTTAGCCTCAAGCGATTGCAAGCATACGCAGGAAACATCCTGCACCACACACTGACAGTGTTAGTCTCGGGCAAGCCTGGAGGTACAAACGCAGCCAGCTGAAGGGCAACAAGTCTTTTGTCAAAGCACATGCCACGATTTACTTCGGCCGGCTCAGAGCCAGTCCTTCGGTGCAACATTGCCTCACATGCTGAAACGCATCTTCCCAGCTTGGCCGCAAATGCAGGCTAAGCCTTTCCAGCACTAAGCTAGCGCGCCAGTTCTCGCAGGTTGAGGCGCACATTTCAGCTGAGCTTGTCTCTCAGCCGGGCGCTGGCCAAACCACCCTTCTTTGCACGCAAGCGCGAACGGCAGGCGCAAGTGGCTGGCGCCAACGGCAAGCCCAATGGTCAGTGGTGCGCCCCACGCCTGTGTGTGTGTGTGTGCGCCAAACCGGTCAGTTGTAGAGCCATGCCTGTGCCATGCTTTTCGCTTCCCGGTTTGGCTGATACTCAACAGCGTTCAGCAAGGTAAGCAAGGTGTGCACATAATGCTACATGCTGCGCAAAATGGTACTATGTCACGCGCTGGATCAAAACTGCTAGCAACTTCTTCTCACAAGTGCATCTCAAGTCTGAAGGAGGTTTGTCTGATATGACCTCTCGCCGGCCAGTGTTTCTTTGAACATGTAATATGAGCTGCGAATTTGAAACATGGTCTGGGTGAGGGCGTCACATAATACCTGCATGCCTCGGCGTCGAACTGCTCAGCTGGCCTTTTCGTGGCGCAGCGGTCGATATGCATTCTGTTTGCACTTTAGCTGCAACACTGCTCAAGAAAGCTAGCGAACACATGCCACACCATGCACCAGTTGAACCAATTCGGCCCAGAAACTCAACACTGGCGATGAGGAAAACATGGCGATGTATGCGCGTGACAAGAGAGTCCGTTTCGCCACTTGAATCGGCTTCGGAGCCTGCCTTTGAGCGAATAGCCTATCGCTAGTCCCACCGCTGGCATCTTTCACCGCGGACTCTTGCTATTTGCATCCGTGCAGGGCTGACAGGGTGCGCTTGTCTGCATTGCAAAAGTGGCTCTGGCAGCAACGCGGTGGCGCATGGTGGCCCACGACTAGCAAGGCAAGCAACTCCTCAGCATCTTGAGCTACTCACACTCAGGGCATCCCAGATTTGCACATGCTCAACGCACAGTGATACTATGTCCTACGCTCCATAAAACCTTTCGGCAACTGTTTCGCACCAGCGCATCTCAAGTCTTCAGAAGGCCCGTGCAACATTGTGGCTTCCGCCAGTGGCATGCCTGTGCTTCTTTTCACTTGTCAAACAAGTCCTGGGTGTCAAAGGCTTGACGCCACACCAGCGCGACTTGACGTCAAACTAGCTGGCCCTGCGTGGCGCGGCTATCAATATAGCACTGTTCCTTTTGCATTTCCGGCTCTCGTGAAAATTGCTCTGCTTTGCAAATCTGGACAAAGCAAGCGGACACATGCCGCACCATGCACCTACCACAAGTACTGCAACCGAGCTGGTCCAAACACTCAATGCAGAAGTGAACAAGCAAGGCACGGCGCTGCTCGCACGCGCAAAGGCAGAGGTTTCTGTTGCGCCTTTCACGCAATCTCTGCGTGAGTAGCTACGCGTCGCTAGCCAGTGCCACTGCAACTTTCAGGGCGGACTCTGGAGGCTTAGCCGCAAGCATTTGCAAGAATATGCAGGAAACTTCCTGCACCAAACACTGACTGTGTCAGTCTCAGGGAAGCCTGGAGGCTTTCAGCACCGCAGCATTGCCTCCGACCGAGCTGTGTAAAGCGCATCTCCCAGCCAGCTACTCCGCAAATGCAGGTGCGACTGACCCTTTCCAACACTAAGCTGAGAAAGCGTGCCAGGCAGCTTGCCCAAAGGGTTGAGGCGCGAAACTCATTTCAGCTTGCGCTTGTCGCGCAATGCCCAAACAAACCCTCCGCTCGCACGAAAGCAGCAGGCATAAGCAGCATGCGCAAGCGGCAGGTTCAAGCGGCAGGTTCAAGCAAGCAGTCACAGGCGCGAGCGCAGGTGCAAGTGGCTGGCGAGCCCTGGTGTCGTGTGTAGGCGACTGTGCGCTTAGGCGCCAAGAGCGTGTCAGGCGACAAGGCCGCGCGCGCCCATACCATGCGTTCTGCTTACGAGAATGCCCCACTGCATTCAGCAAGGCAGGCAACTTATCAAAATCGTGCCGCAGGCATGGCATCACAGCTTTGATGCTCAGTTGTAGTGATACTCTGCCAGCCGTTGGCAATCTTCTCGCGCCTACATCTCAGGTCTTCTGCAAATCTGTGCGACTCCCGGCCAGCGTGTTGCTCGAACATGCAACACGCCTTGCACTTGTCAACCCGCCGGCAACAGCCGGCCTCTGTGTGGCAGCTATCGATGTAGCGACGCTTGCGCTTTTCAAGCGCTCCTGAAATTGCTCAGCTTAGCCAAGCTGCTGAGACAAGCAAACGGACACTTGCCACACCATCCAACTACCGCAAACTCTGCAGTCGATTCAGCCCAAAAGCCCAACACAGAAGTAAACAAGCAATGCGTGGCGCTGCTTGCGCGCGAAAAGACAGTGATCCTGGGTGTGCCTTTCGCGCAGTCTCTGAGTGTGCAGTCTTTGAGCGCCAACTTTCTGAGCACAAATCCCCTCAGCGCCCAGTGCTACTGCAACCTTCAGGATGATCTCTGGAGTCTCATTGCAGGACTGCATCCTACACAAGCAAAACGCAAAGCTGCCAGGGTCAGCCCCAGGAAATGGAACTCCAAACAACAGCTTGCTCAACTGCGAGCATCGTCCAAGACGTTCAGCACAGCGAGATCGCTCCACAAGTCTGCGCATCCGCATCGGGCTTGATTTGCTCTTTCCAGCACTAGAATTTACTGTTGTGCCCAGCCCTTATTGCAGGCTGCCCTTGCCCCTCAGTCATGGAATGCTCGAAATGCCTCTTAGCTGCATTCAACCGGCAGGGGCGAGCAGCAACACGTGTGCGCATGTGATGATGTCTGTGTGTGTGTGTGTCTATGTGTTCGATTGTGCTGGCACGTCTGTGCACCTGTGCGTCCGTTGGAGCTGTTGCATTGAGACAAGCACTGCAAGCAAGGCTGCGGTCTTGCAGCGCGTGCCAAATGTGAGAATTCAACCACGCGCCAAGATCCTGCTGGTGACAAGGCTGAGCCCACACGTTGCTTTCCGCCACGATCACGCTCTACCGCATTCAGCAAGGCAGGCAACTGATCAACATTGCGCCATGCCCATAGTCACGGCAACACAGCTTCGCAAATGCTCAGTGCGCAGTGCTACTCTGCCAGCCGTTGGCAATCTTATCGCAGCTACATCTCAAGTCTTCAGCACATCTGTGCGACTCCCCGCCCGCGGCCTGCGTGTCTCCAACATGTGGCGCGCCTCGCGCTTGGCAAACATGGCCTCGAGGTCAAACTGCCCAGCACAGCAACAGCTGGCTCCGCTGCCGCTCGAGGTGAAACTGACGTCTTTGCATTTGAAGCGTTCCTGAAATTGCTCAGCTTTGGCAAGCTGCTCAGACAAGCAAGCGGACACTTGCCACACCATGCAACTACCACAAACTCTGTAGTCTATTCGGCCCCAAAACCCAACACAGAAGTGGACAAGCAATGCATGGCGCTGCTTGTGCACTACAAGACAGAGACCCTGGCTGCGCCTTTCGGCCAATTGTTGCTGGGCGGGCACTTTCTGAGCACAAAGTCCATTGCTGCCCAACGCCAATGCAACCTTGCAAGACTCTGGCCACTTAGCTTGAACATTTGCCTTCTCGGGCGCAACATTACAAGCTGCAGGAGACCGGCTCAGGCAAGTCGGGAAAACACGCCCAGCTCAAGCGCAACAAGCCTTTCGTCAAAGCGCATGCCACGATTGCAAACGATCTCCCAGCCAGCCACTCCGCCAATGCAGGTGCTACTGACCCTTTCCAGCACTAAGCAAGCGTGCCAGGCAGCTTGCCCAAAGGGTTGAGGCGCGAAACTAATTTCAGCTTGCGCTTGTCGTGCAAAGCCTAAAAAACCCTCCGCTCGCGCGCAAGCAGCGGGCATGAGCAGCATGCGCAAGCAAAAGGCGCAAGCGGCAGGTTCAGGCAAGCAGCAGGCGCAAGTGACAGGCGCAAGCGGCAGTTGCAAGTGGCTGGCGCAAGCAGCGGGGAGCCCTGGTGTCGTGTGTAGGTGACTGTGCGCTTAGGCGCCAAGAGCGTGTCAGGTGCATACCATGCGTTCTGCTTACGAGAATGCCCCACTGCATTCAGCAAGGCAGGCAACTTATCAAAATCGTGCCGCAGGCATGGCATCACAGCTTTGATGCTCAGTTGTAGTGATACTCTGCCAGCCGTTGGAAATCTTCTCGCGCCTACATCTCAGGTCTTCTGCAAATCTGTGCGACTCCCGGCCAGCGTGTTGCTCGAACATGCAACACGCCTTGCACTTGTCAACCCGCCGGCAACAGCCGGCCTCTGTGTGGCAGCTATCGATGTAGCGACGCTTGCGCTTTTCAAGCGCTCCTGAAATTGCTCAGCTTAGCCAAGCTGCTGAGGCAAGCAAACGGACACTTGCCACACCATCCAACTACCGCAAACTCTGCAGTCGATTCAGCCCAAAAGCCCAACACAGAAGTAAACAAGCAATGCGTGGCGCTGCTTGCGCGCGAAAAGACAGTGATCCTGGGTGTGCCTTTCGCGCAGTCTCTGAGTGTGCAGTCTTTGAGCGCCAACTTTCTGAGCACAAATCCCCTCAGCGCCCAGTGCTACTGCAACCTTCAGGATGATCTCTGGAGTCTCATTGCAGGACTGCATCCTACACAAGCAAAACGCAAAGCTGCCAGGGTCAGAGCCAGGAATTGGAACTCCAAACAACAGCCTTCTCGACTGCGAGCATCGTCCAAGACGTTCAGCACAGCGAGATCGCTCCACAAGTCCGCGCATCCGCATCGGGCACAAAGGCTTGACTTGCCCTTTCCAACACTAAGATTCACTGTTGTGCCCGGCAGTTCGCCTACACACTGCAGGCGCAATCCTTGCAGGCTGCCCGTGCCCTTCAGTCACGCAAGCTATCGCCGTTGACACAAGCGAGGCTGCACTCGTGCAACGCCTGCTGGATATGCAAAGTCTAACATTTGCCAAGAGCTTGTCAGCGACAACGCCGTGCCCATGCCATGCTTTCCGCTACGATGATGCTCCACAGCGTTCAGCAAGGCAAGAAACTTATTAGCATCGCGCCTTGCCCATAGTCCTGGCTTCACAGCCGTGCAAATGCCCAGTGCGTGCTACTCTTCCGGGTGCTCGGTCAGACGCTTTGCTCTCACAGTCACAGCGCATCTCAAGTCCTCAGCAAAAGTTTCGATTGTCCAAAGCGCCCTCGTCTCACAAGCGCATTGTCATTTAGTCAACGGTATTGGCCCAGAGACTCAACACATGACACTACCACTCGCTCTTGGTGCACTCGTGAGACTGAGCAGCGTGCTGTGTGCATCCTGCACCCGAACAGCATGGGCGAATGCATTGTTGACTTCGATGCAGTTGAATGTAAGCCCGGTGCGAGTCTTGCAGCCCGGGTTCGCGAAGGCGTTGAGTGCTTTTCAACACAGTACACCCGCCTTGGGTGTCCCCAATTACGGAATTCACGGGGGCCTCAAGTCCGAATTCATTTACAAATCCAAAGACTTGCACGGGCGTTCGATGCTCAGGTCTGCAAGGGCATGCAAAGGCTGTCCTGCCAGCGGCAAACGATTGCTCGACAAACTTCTCAGAACAATAGGAACAGAGCTCCGTCAATGGATTTCTGCAATGCCAACCTCACAAGAATGCCCATACAGTTTTTCTCCATATGACTCCGTCCTTGAAGAATCTATCCTTCCGCTTGTAAATCGGAAGTGTGTCCTACGCTTGATCAGACCTGCTGGCAACGTCTTCTCACAAACGCACCTCAAGTCTTCGGCAACCCTTGATAGCTTTCTTGCGTGCGCTGCCTGTTTTTCTTGAAAACGTGCCACATGCGTCACACGTGTCAAACACGCATGGCCTGGCAAGGGCACTGCGAGGCGTCAAACTGCCCAGCCAAGCGGCAACAGCTGGCCCCTGCGTGGCTGTCGACATGGCAGTGTTTGTTTTGCATTTCAGGCTCTCCTGAAAAGCTGCTCAGCTTTGCAAGTCTGCTCAAGCACGCAAGCGCAGACATTCCGTGCCCTGCACCGACCGCAAGCACGCCAACCAAGTCGGGTCCAAAAACACTGGCACTGACAATCAAAACACGGCGGTGTGCGGTCCATTTCGTACCGCTCGCATAGTCTCTGATCGCGCAGCCTGCGCTCTCGCAATCGCCCATTGCCACCCAGCTCCATTACGATTCATTGCGGAGTCTTAGCCTCAAAATGCTTGCATGCATGCAAAGGACTACGTCCTGCACAAAGATTACACGGAGCAGCCAGTTTCACCTACACACAAGCTTCAAGGTACAAAACACAGCCAACTCAATTGCAGCTAGGGACTTCGTCTAGAAGCAGTCCCACCACGGCAGAGATCAGGCAGCTCTAAGCTAGATGGCTGGCCTCAGCACAGCCCAGACCGCAAGTCCGGGCTGAGAGCTGAGCAAATCTCCCCACCACCAGAGTCCGGGCTGAGCACAGCAGGGCCCGAGCCTCTCCATCACTATGCTCTCACGGCGCCTGGCAAACACCTGCGTACCGCACACATTGCAGGCCCTGCCGGTCACCCTATCACTCCGTCGCGTCGGTCGCGCACTGCCCCAAATGCGTCTCTAGGTTGCACGACAGCACGGACGAGCAGCTGGTACCAGTGGTGTGTCTGTGTGTGTTTGTGTGTGTGTGCCCCTCTCTGTGTGCATTGAGACAAGCGCAACGAAGCAGCTGACTTGTACCGCATGTCAGTAACAAGGCTGTGCCACTGCCATGCTTTCCGCTGCGCAGCTGCTCCACGTTCAGCAAGGCAAGCAGCTTGTCATCAACGACATGCCATGCCCGTACTCATAGAGCCAACTCCTGCACAAGCACGCAGTGCGCGTGCTACCGCGGAATGCGATCGTTATGTACGTCGTGGGTTTTTGGCCAATTGTTTTGATGCTGTGACTTCTGGCGTCAAGTAGCAACAGCGGGCCCCTACTTGGTGCAGCTGTCGATGTGGCCCTGTTTCTTTTAAGCACTTCAGGCTCTCCTGAAGAAATGCTCAGCTTTGCAAGTCTGCTCAAGCAAGCAAACGGAGGCGTGCCGTACCATTCCTTCGGCAAGCGTTTCGATTGTCCAAAGCGCCCTCGTCTCACAAGCGCATTGTCATTTAGTCAACGGTATTGGCCCAGAGACTCAACACATGACACTACCACTCGCTCTTGGTGCACTCGTGAGACTGAGCAGCGTGCTGTGTGCATCCTGCACCCGAACAGCATGGGCGAATGCATTGTTGACTTCGATGCAGTTGAATGTAAGCCCGGTGCGAGTCTTGCAGCCCGGGTTCGCGAAGGCGTTGAGTGCTTTTCAACACAGTACACCCGCCTTGGGTGTCCCCAATTACGGAATTCACGGGGGCCTCAAGTCCGAATTCATTTACAAATCCAAAGACTTGCACGGGCGTTCGATGCTCAGGTCTGCAAGGGCATGCGGAGGTTGTCCTGCCAGCGGCAAACGATTGCTCGACAAACTTCTCAGAACAATAGGAACAGAGCTCCGTCAATGGATTTCTGATGTCCACCTTGATTCTCAAACTACTCCTTGTTGATTGTACAGAATCGCATTAGTTGGTGAAACACCTTAAAAAAAAAAAAAAAAAAAAAACGACAAAACACACAACAGCGTTTTTTTTGTTCTGTGCCAACTGGAGCCCTGAAAGTCCATCAGCAGGCTTGTTGAACGGTGTTTTCAAGATAAACCGTGTTCTTTGGGGAGTTGCTGTTCACTGTGCGGGGCTTGCTTGAAAGATACAAGTGCCAAGTCAAGTTGCGCCGCGAACCTTGCTATCACCCAATCCAAAACCTGCTCAATGCCGTTAATCTTGGCATGAAAGAAATAATCAAGCACAATTTGACCTTGGCCCAAATTGCTTGAATGCCAACACAACAAGGAAACACACAAGCCGCGTGATTCGCCTTTCATTTATGTGTGAGAAAAGCAAACGAGCATGTGGCTCCCTTAAAGCAGGAGGAATACGTTTCGCGCTTTGTTCTTCTAGTGTGACATGTCGTGCTTTGCGCGGCACAAAGCAGAAAAGGTCTATCATGGCAAAACCCGGATAATGGCTTGAAACAGTGTGTCATGCGCAGTTCACCAAATTTTCAGTTCACGACTATAGAGTCCAAGAAGGTAAAACGTCCATGAAAAAAACACCGCAACGAATTGAAAAGGACAGCTTTCGCAGGTCTTGTAGCACAGCTCTGTGCCCTGGGGCCATGTGCTCAAAGTTGCTTCAATCTACAAACAACACAAGAAACGTCTTCAATAAGCTATCTACCATACTTTGCAAATTTGGGCATGTTCAGTTTTGCCATGCCTCCTAGATGATCGAGTCCAGATGTTGCTTCAACTGTGGTTCCCTGGCTAATGCGACTCAGCGCAACATGTGCCAGTTGCCCTTAAAGTTGATGTCCTGAAGCAAGCATATTGCAAAGCTTGCTCGCGCACAACTGCCCCGCCCTAAATGTTACAGCCAAAGGAGCTTGCTTTTAAGGGCTCCAAGTGCAAGAGCTTGGCCCGGGAACGGCCAACACCTGAGCCTAAGAAGTGGCAGGCAATACTGAAGTAAGTGGTTGCAATCCAAAAGGAAGTGCTGGCAATACTAAACTAAGTAGTGGCAGTGTGCTGGCAATACTAGACCAAGTAGTTGCAATCCAAAAGGAAGTGCTGGCAATACTAAACTAAGTAGTGGCAGTGTGCTGGCAATACTAGACCAAGTAGTGGCAATTCAAAGGGAAGTGCTGGCAATACTAAAGTAGTTGCAATCCAAAAGGAAGTGCTGGCAATACTAAACTAAGTAGTGGTAGTGTGCTGGCAATACTAGACCAAGTAGTAGCAATTCAAAGGGAAGTGTTGGCAATACTAAACTAAGTAGTGGCAGTGTGCTGGCAATACTAGACCAAGTAGTGGCAATTCAAAGGGAAGTGCTGGCAATACTAAAGTAGTTGCAATCCAAAAGAAAGTGCTGGCAATACTAAACTAAGTAGTGGCAGTGTGCTGGCAATACTAGACCAATAAATGGCAATTCAAATGGAAGTGCTGGCAATACTAA
>CAUJNA010001455.1:0-30000 GCA_963377175.1 Effrenium voratum
TCTGGAGACCGAGGCGAATTACACGCCGCAAGTACAGTTGGTCCGTGACTATCGACCTTTCCAAGCTTGTTTTGGAAAGATGGCTGCGATGCGCCCGCCCTTCTGAGCTTGCCCTTGGGAGCTTAAACCTCCGCCTTTCTTGGGCCGTTGATGGGGCCACAAGAACGCAGTTGCTATTTTCTAGCGCTGGGCAGGGTCCTGATGTATCGGACGTTGATATTATCAAAGGAGGATGGTTTTGAAGGGGACGGACTACCCTTGAGTTTGTCAAGCCTTGAAATGTTGGCAATTTGAAATCATCGTGTTGTGTTTTCTCAGGTTGGAGGAATATCATAAACCTACGAGTGGTGGAGGTTGTTCTGGCCAAACCCTGCATTGCTTTCAAAACATGTTTCGGACAGGCACCGTTTTGTGTCGCAGGACGTGGGTGAAGTGTCCTGCTTGCCCTCGCTGAATTGCTGGACCCTCGCGGGGTGGGTTAAGTCGACGTCCTTAAACCCTGCGCATATTCATTTTTATGTATCTAAGCGACGTGTTTGATTGCAGGGGACCTCACATCTAATTTGCTTGGTTGTTGATCATGGTGATTGCTTCCATTGATGAACAAGTCTGATCAGTGTTTGCATATGTACAACACCTCTTGTGTTCGCCAAGTCTTTGAGCTACACGGAGTAGTTTGCATAGAGTTCTGGCAGGTTCGCGATGATGTCGAGATACTTTAGCGCACGCCCTCATGAGGTTTGGGCAGGCTTACCAGGTCATTTTGTTGGCTCCAATTTTCCTCCCGTCACACGTCCAGCGTATTGCCTTGTTTTTTCAGTACAGCAACTGCACAGACTTGGAGCCTGACTGGCAATGCTGAGATCAGGGATTGCAATACTCTCGTGATTCTTACTGGTGAGCACTTGTGCATTTCCCACGGTGCTAGTTTGCTCCCGAAGACTCGCCTGAAAGAGGCTGGCTTGTTTGGAAACCGAGGCACTCCAACGAAATGTAAGAATGGATTGGAACGAATTTGACATCCTACACAACGGCGTTGAGTCGAGCTGAGGCAAGGACCTGACGCGGCATAGCATTGTTGCACAGGGCTTTGCCTTCGAAGAAAGGGAGACGGAGCTTTGAGGGTGCGGATAGAAGTCCAACTGCTGAATCCTCGCGTTACGAGGGGTTACCTTGACATTCAACCGGCAGACTCTCCATGTAGTCTTGCCAGAGTTCAAAGGCGCAAGCGATTGCTGAACTGGGATAGGACATATCATTTATTTTGTGTATGAACTTAATCCCAGAAGTATGATAGCTGACTCAAGACCAAATGTCACCTTTTGTTGTAAGGCTCCTGGAAGGACGGAAGCATGTGTGGCAAATGTGAGGTGCCTCCCAGCAATGGGGCAAGGCATGGATTTTGATAATGTATGTCCCCACAAACAGCTGACGCGCACTGACGTGCACTTTGAACGCTTCGCATCAACCTTTGAGGCTGGCCAAAGTCATGTACGCCAGCGTCCCTAGTTTGACATGTTTTGGAAGCTCGTATTAGTAGACGTTCAATGCTTCACCGGCGACTCGCTTGTGCCTTACTTCACTTCTTGGCTCAGAGGGGTCCAGGGCCAAAGCCATGGCAGGGGCCCCAACTCGGGGCAATAAGACGAGCTGTTTGAGGTTTGCTGTTCAGCAATTCCGTCCCTAGATTGCTAGTCTCAGCCCTTGTCTGAAGTGTGGCTGTGCTTTGCCCTGGATGTTTTCTTTGCAGAAAGGATTTTGCCAGGAACATTTTGGGGGGTGTCCGTAGAAAGTCGTCTAATTAGCACCTCCGGGCTTCCGGGGCTGAGATGCATCCCGCCTTGCCATCCAGGCGGTCGCATCAGCCTTCGTGGCTAGCACCCCGCGGGTGTCCGGAGCCTGGCAGAAATTGCAAGTCATTCAACACAGCTTTTGCACGGCTGTGTGTGTGAATGCATTGGAGTGAAATGTTGCTTGTTGATTACGCCCCTACACATGGATACCTGGGAAAGACCTTGGAGTTTTGGCTGTTCACAGCTTCTGGAGATCAAATGCAAGGATGAATGGAATGGAGTGTGCTTAGCCGCAAGCTGCGTGAAGGCTGTTTGAGCTTTGAGGCATGCAACGGGCGCATCTCAATTGGTTCGGTCACCATCCAAGGCTGGGAAGTTTGTTGGCGCCAAGCAGACCGCAGCGACCCTCACAGGCACGTCACAATCCGAGGACTTGCATTAGAGCACGATTGGCTTGCAGGATCCCCTCAATAAATGCAGAAATCAATTGAAGCACTATTCAATCGGTGTTTTTCTTGGTGGCAGTTTGCCGCTCTTGTTTTTAGATGTCATGGCCCAATCCCTTGCAAGATGAGCACTTGCTGAGTGGACAGTATCAGTGGCGGTTTGCACTGTTGCCTGGAAGAAGCCATTGCTGTCCACTGCAATGTCTCACCTGATGAAGTGGTTTACTTCAGATGGCATGTCAGATGAGAGTGGCGGAGGTCTTGGGCAGTGATGGTCACGCCTGTACAGCGGTGCTGGTGTCAACGGTGACAGCCAGAGCCTTTGCTTGTGATGAGGTGCGTGACTAGTGCACGAATTTGCTGCAAGGCGCATCAAAGTGCAGCCTAGAAATTGATCCAGCAACAAGCGGCAGTACATGAGCCAATCTTGATGTCATAAGGCCTAGAAGGGCAGGAAGATGTTCATGAATTGAAATTTGAGACGTCCGTGGTGTTTCTGAATAAGACGTGGATTGTTTAATCCGACTGGAGTAGAAGGGGAAGAGCAGAACACGGCACGACATGTAATCTAAGGCCTTTGCGGCAAAGGCACGCAGGAAACGAGCTGCGCAGCGAGCCACCACTGTGGAGGTGGGGAGTTTTGGACGTGCGGTACACGCACCGTGGAGGTGGGAGTTAGGCGCAAAAGATGACAATGAAAGCACTGTGTAAGTTGCCTCAAGTTGGGGCGCAGTGGAGTGGAACATCAAATTCGTCATGGCTCGTGAGAAAGACCCCCAGAGTTTTCGTCAGGCTTTCAGAACTGGAGTTGAGGAGGGCAGTTCCAGCACGATTGTTTTCTACCATTGGAGGCTGAGTCCACCACTGGCCTGGCACCTTGGGAGATAGACGAGGACAGCGTGTGGGAAGGCAGGTTTTGGCGGATTGATAGCGCCCAATATGGCCAAAGGTTGGACCTGATCAAAGGTACTAAGGCGCAATACTGGGCACGGCCAAGTTAGATTTGGGATCTAAGAGTTGCTCTGATTTCCTGGCGAAGAGTTGCTCGCTTGTTCCCCAGTAGTGGCTACAGTGTGCTCTCATTTTGAGGAGACAGAGGAGGAGCGGCAGGCCCGGTACACTCGGGAGGCCGATGAGATGAAGTTGAAGTGGGATGCAAGGCCAGGGCCGTGCGTTGGTCACCAATGGTCGGTAAGTAAAAGAGGCCACCGCAACCTTGGATTCACTGTTGCATATGCAGTGGTTGCTTCTCAACAATGTGGTCTTTGTTGCCTTGCTGTTGCTTACGTTCAAAGGTGCGGCGACGGGCGTCTCAATGTTCGCATTTCAGATTTGGTTCTTCGCGCCGGCTTTCAGGCGCCTGGAGGAGAAGCAGTCGGCGCAGAGGCGCCAGGCCTGGGCGCAGAAGGAGCAGGAGCGAGTCTGGGGCCTGAGTGCGGAGCGTTGGTTCAGCTGGGTTCAGTTGAGAACACCAGGTCGGAACAAAGAGAGTCAGAGGGCAAAAGGTTCAACTTGTTTGTGATAAGTTTGGCAGCGCCTTGCCAAGAAGAGGTACTTTCAGATGAAATCAAAGCATGCATGTTTGGATGGCTGCTGCAACATGTGTTGGGTCTACTCTTGGAACGCTGCCAAAATTCAGATTCTCAGCAGCCACTGACGAGTGCAGACAAATAGATTGTGCTAAGAAAGAGCAGGTTTGACAGTAGGTCTTCGTTAGGTAATGTCAGCAGACGATTAGTAAACCCCCCCGATTAAAGGTTTCCCCTTTTCCCCACCAGGTTCCAACCAACACTAAAGTAAAGGGCCAACAAGATTTCCCAAAAAATCCCTACCCAATAATTTTTGAGCCCTCCCCAAAACCCCCCCTGATTAAAGGTATCCCTTTGCAGCCCCCAAGCCAACAAAACCTGCCAAAAAGGTGCTTTCCTTCTTAAACCCACCAATACTAAGTCACTATTGAACCCCTCAAGTTCTCCCAAAAAATGTGCTTCCCCCGAAATGCATTTTTCCTTATTAAACTTTGTTTAAAATGACAAGGTTTTCAAGCTCACAAAGGGGACCCCCCTTGGAGGCCAGTCCCCCCTCATTAACAGAAAACCCCCCGCGATTAATCAGGGCCCTTTGGGCTCAAAACCCAAAAAATATGCTGTTGCCTTTTAAAGTCCTACTGCCCTGAAGGGACCAGAAGTAAGAGGACGAGGACCGAAGGGGCTCCAGAGTAATCAGGGGGGTCCTCCCAAAAGTCTCATTTTTTGGGACTTGTCCAAACCTTGTCAACCTTGAAGGGCGGGGGGGTTACTAATCAGTTGGCACCATTAAATGTCTTTAGACTCATCATTCTCTGCAGTCACTGCTCAAATCGGGCCAGGATGGCCACAGACCATGTGCACGACTTGCAAGATTAGATTTGACCGCCGCAAGCCCCCGCGCCGAGGCTTCCCTGTATGGCCCGCGGGATCCTATCATGGAGGCCTATGAGGCACGGACCAAAGTCGGGGCGGAGACTGTCGCAAGCGCACAAATTTCTGCAGATTTGCAAGGCACCGCAAGGCACCTTACAAGGAATCGGTTCCAATCAGGGACAGAGGCGCGTGTCAATGTTGGCCAGGCCCGCATGTATGAGGAGGCCCGCGTCATCGAGGTACGGAGGAGGCAGAGAGAGGTGTATGAGCGCATCAAGGCAAGACCGTTGTTTGTGCTCTCTTGCTGACACCTGCTACAGCTTTGAGCTTGAAGCTGGTACTAGTATGAAATTTGCTGGCACCAAATCTTCGGCGCTCAAAGTCATTGATAGATGAGCACCGAGCTGATGTGTGGATTGCCACATCACGCAGATAGCAGCGCCATCATGTCAGGCGCACAAGGAAGGGCGGCCGTTGCCTCCCAAAGGCACTGCTTATGCCAGCGCACTCAGGGTGCAGGCGTAGTTCATATTGAAGAGTGAGTGAATGCGATCATTCATCAAGCACCCCTGCTTTCGGGATTGTTTGTGTATCACAGAGACTGCGCAGATGACATGTGACCAAGGGCTCCCCTGAGGGCGTGTTTTAGAAGTTTTGTTTTTAAGGGTTGTTCATGTTACGTCCTTCAGGACCCGGGAGGAGTGCTAGCGGCCAACCGGTGGCAACGGCTTAAGTTTGATCACTTCTGGTAGCAATGAGACCTTGGGTTCCGACCAACTGGGAACTCTGGGTGGCCCATCGGCGGACCTGGTTGCGGAGTATCATTTTTGCATTGGAACCCCCTGGGCTTTGGGACAGGAAATGGTTTATCGAGTTTTGTTTTGGCATCATTTTCGGCGCAAGGCGCCAAACTCACACTCTCCAAGGCAAGTCTGAATGTCTCATTTACCTTCATTATTATTGCGTGCAGCCACGGCGTATGGCAACGGCGCGCGTGGGCCCGTGCAACATGATGATGCTCCATTTACCGCAGTGGTTCATAGCAAACCCTGCCCAAAGCCTCACTGAGGCTTGACGCCACAACAAACCCGGTGTCTCACTAGTCAGACCGTTTTTCCAACCGCCCCACGGATAATGACATGAAAAGATGATATAGTCCCTTAGCCACCATCGGGTTTGATCAACGACATCAACGAACAATGATGTTGCTCACACGTTTTTGCATGGCGCTGCTAGAACTGCCCGGAGTTGTTCCCTGACCTATGGCAGCGCTCAGGTGGAGCTGAAGCCACCACCCAAAGAGCCGACAAAGCCCGAGGAGTTTGATGTCTCCGGGCATTACAAGCCTCAGGAGGACAGAGCGATCTATGAAGGCCGCAGGTTTTACTACTTGTTTCAAATTGCCAGGGGTTCCATCCTCGGTACCTAGTTTTGACCCACACCCATGCAACCTGATATTATGGCTGGTGCAACATCAAGCGCCGTCAAAAGCAGATGAGACTGCCCTTGTTCACGGTTTTGCGCCGCCCCCAGCAAGGTTGAAGTTAGTTTGAGGGCCCAAATATGTTTTCAAGAAAACAAACGATGCTGACTTATGAGAACTTTGGGGTGTATCAAGAAACTTTTCCGGAATTGGCAACCATCTAGTATATGAGACCTGCGGTAGGACTCCAAAGAGATTGCCAAAGACAAATCTGAACATGAACACCCTGGCCCAAATAGATGGCAGGTTCAGTAGTGCTTCGGGGGGGGGGGGCGCGAGAGGGGAGGAGGCAAGTTCGGACTTCGGAGGACATTGAAGCCAAAAAGTATAAGGCGCCAGAGTCTTATGCCAGGCTCTCAGCTAAGATGTTGTTTTTCGCAAAAGGCCACCTAGTGACTGGTCGCCAGCTTCTTTCTGCAATGGAGCTTTGATGGATGCCCTTATGTTGGACAAGTGTCGCGCATCAGCTCAAATAAGCATCATCACAGAAGCAACAATCCCAAAGACGGCAGCGTCGGATTAGAGCAAGTACAGGATTGGGTGTCGCTTGGATGAACCGTTGGAAGCAGACATGCAACATGCAGCCAGGCCCTGAAAGAGTCAAATGGAAGAGTTCCGTTCCAACTAACAATGATTAGTATCATCTCCGTGCGTGACGTGCATTGGTTGGCAGGCAAAGAAACAGAACTCTACCCGTTCGTTGGTGACGCGTTGGGCAAATGCAAGTGAACTCGGCTAGGGTGTCACAGTGGACCTTGTTTTGGCTTGTGTGGGCGTGGGATCATGTTTTTGTGACCGATTTCAATCGTTTGGCAGACACCTGCTTGGCCTGTTCTTTTCAGCGTACGCGTTGTCAGGCAGCTTGCTGCAAGTTTCCTTTCAAGATTGGCTTCCGATCTCACATGGTTGTTTATTCATTGCGGTGTTTTTTTGCAGGTGTCACCCACTGGGCCGGCTCCGCCGCCGCGACATAAGCGCGGCAATCCCCGTGCTGCCTCGAAGCCCAGAGCGTGCGAAGCATGGAACACTTGTTTTGGCAATGCCTCGCGGGTGACAAGGGGGAAGTTTAGCTAGTTCTTCTCCAGAATTGATCTCCTCCGCCAATTCTCCTGACGCATCACTTTTTTAAAGGGAAGGTTGCAACAGCATAGCTGAGGGAAGAAACTCTTAGTTGCAGTAGCGGCAGTTTGGAGCTTATTGGACCACGATCAAGGACACCTCAAGTGCTCACCACGGCGATTCAGGAAGTTCACCCTTTGCAATGAGACTTGTTGCACAAGACCATCGATAGAAGAGTTGTCAACGGGGCACATCGCTGATTCTAGTCACGATTATTTCACTTATTGATATTTCTTGCTCAGAGAAAGACACTCCACATGGATTGACACAAGATTCTGTGAGCTAGAAATCCCTTGGTTGTTGCGTCAGAAGAAAATGCACCAAAAGCTTTGTTGTCGTTCACTCTCAGGCTTCAGGTCACGGAGCGGCCATACTGCTTCAGTGTGTTGGGAACGTTTTGGATTTGCTCATGCCCTTGGCAAGGCTTGGGAGACTCCGCAATACACCCAGCCACGGCCAAATGCCCCGCCGACGGAGCCTTAAAACACATGCCTGCATTGCACGCAGCGCTGTGGTGGTTGACCCAAGCATGCTTTTGGCCTGTTTTTTTCTTCTTGATGCTCCTGGCACTCCTGATGACGTGGCTATCGCTGCTGACGCCGGTGTGTTTGCTTTCGCAGATCCTGCAATTCTCGTTGTTGTTGTTGTTGCGGTTCTGGTTGTGGTTGTGGTTGTTGTTTGTTGTGTTTTTTGTTGTTTGTTGGCTGTTGGTTGTTGTACGTTGTACGTTGTTTGTTTATCGTTTGTTGTTTGCTGTTGGTTGTTTGTTTGGTGGTTGTTTGTTGGTGTTGCTGTCGCTGTCGCTGTCGCTGTCGTCGTCGTCGTCGTCGTCGTCGTCGTCGTCGTCGTCGTCGTCGTCGTCGTCGTCGTCGTCGTCGTCGTCGTCGTGGTGGTGGTGGTGGTGGTGGTGGTTGTTGTTGTTGTTGTTGTTGGTTGGTGGTTGGTGGTTGGTGGTTGGTGGTTGGTGGTTGGTGGTTGGTGGTTGGTGGTTGGTGGTTGGTGGTTGGTGGTTGGTGGTTGGTGGTTGGTTGTTGGTTGTTGGTTGTTGGTTGTTGGTTGTTGGTTGTTGGTTGTTGGTTGTTGGTTGTTGGTTGTTGGTTGTTTGTTGTTTGTTGTTTGTTGTGTGTTGTGTGTTGTGTATTGTGTGTTGTTTGTTGTGTGTTGCTTGTTGCTCGTTGCTTGTTGTTTGTTGTTGTTTGGTGTTGTTTGTTGTTGTTTGTTGCTTGTTGCTTGTTGCGTGTTGCGTGTTGCGTGTTGCTTGTTGCTTGTTGCTTGTTGCTTGTTGCTTGTTGTTGTTGTTGGTGGTGGTGGTGGTTGTTGTTGGTTGTTGTTGGTTGTTGTTGTTCTTTCTTGTTCTTGTGTTTGTTCTTGTTCTTGTTGTTGTTGTTGTTGTTGTTGGTGGTGGTGGTGGTGGTGGTGTTGTTGTTGTTGGTGTTGGTGTTGGTGTTGGTGTTGGTGTTGGTGTTGGTGTTGGTGTTGGTGTTGGTGTTGGTGTTGGTGTTGGTGTTGGTGTTGGTGTTGGTGTTGGTGTTGGTGTTGGTGTTGTTGGTGTTGGTGTTGGTGTTGGTGCTGGTGCTGGTGCTGGTGCTGGTGCTGGTGCTGGTGCTGGTGCTGGTGCTGGTGCTGGTGCTGGTGCTGGTGTTGGTGTTGGTGTTCGTGTTGTTGTTGTTGCTGTTGCTGTTGCTGTTGCTGTTGCTGTTGCTGTTGCTGTTGCTGTTGCTGTTGCTGTTGCTGTTGCTGTTGCTGTTGCTGTTGGTGTTGGTGTTGGTGGTGTTGGTGGTGTTGGTGTTGGTGTTGTTGGTGTTGTGGGTGTTGTTGGTGTTGTTGGTGTTGTTGGTGTTGTTGGTGTTGTTGGTGTTGTTGGTGGTGTTGGTGGTGGTGTTGGTGGTGGTGTTCGTGTTCGTGCTCGTGCTCGTGCTCGTGCTTGTGCTCGTGTTCGTGTTCGTGTTCGTGTTCGTGTTTGTGTGTGTGTGTTGGTGTTGGTGTTGGTGTTGGTGTTGTTGATGTTGATGTTGGTGTTGATGTTGTGGTTGTGGTTTTTGTTGTTGCTGCAGCTGCTGCTGCTGTTGTTGTTGTGGTTGTGGTTGTCGTTGTCGTTGTCGTTGTCGTTGTGGTGGTTGTGGTGTTGGTTGTGGTTGTGGTTGTATGTGTGGTTGTGGTTGTGGTTGTGGTTGTTGTTGTTTTTGCCAGCGGACCAACAACCGCCCGTGCAGGCGTTGCGAAAATGCTCGGGGGGTGGGGGGGGGGGGGGTGGGGGGGGGAATGTTTATCCGTTGCAAATGTTACTTAGCCTCCGACCCTGAACTTTTTGTTTGACACCAGCCATCAGGCCAGGCGATGTTTTTTATCCGTTGGACATGTTTTTGAGGCACAGAAACCCTACTCTTCAAGTCCGCCCTTCATGACATACGCCACGGCCGTTGAATCTCTGGCCCTGATCATACCACTTCGTGTTCGGGGCTGGGCCGCGGACAACATACCTGCGACCCTGTAAGCAGTTCGCGTGTTTTTCTATGACTTTCACCAGGCCATGGGCTTCAAACATGTAAAGACACTGCGCCAATAAGAGACTTTTCTTCGCAGAAATGACTTGTTCAATGTGCCAATCAAAGACTTTTCTTCGCATAAACGACTAGTTTGCTTGTTTGTTCGCAGGTGCGCAAGCAGCAAGCTCGGTGACTGACTTTGTGCACCGCGCGGTTTACCTAAATGTCAGGGGGCGCCACCGGTTTGACCGCCTTCCGTTGGCACTTGAAGCTTTGCGGTCTTTGTGGCAGTGGGAAATGACACGTTTCCCGAATCCTGAACCAGCAATTGCGGCCGCGATCCATGTTCTGGCTGGAAGATTGGCCCGCCCGGTCGCGTTCGCCAGTGCTGGCACGTGTGAAGAAGCTTCGCTGTTCCCAAGCACGCCTCCTCGGCATACGCAGCGGGCCTGTGACAAAGCTGTGGAAGTGCTCGAGCCTCCCGAAGTTCATGCAACGCTCCTAGGTAAAGCGAACACGTTTTGGGGAGTGTGTTAGTCTCTTTGTTCCTGCGAGTAGGAGTGAAGACCTGGCCCTGCAAGATTCTTTTTTGCCATGTAGCAGACGCGGCGAAGTTGCGCTTCATGAGCACGAGTGCTCCGACCGGCGCCGACTTCATTGGCAGGCACTTGGGCATTTCTGCGTCCACACAGGGCTCTTTGACCAAGCTGCTCGCGCACTTGCTTGCTGTACAGGCGACTTGCGTGGCTCAGCAGTTGATGTGCCGAGGGCTTCTAGAATGCGACGGCGCATCGCTCAGGCGCTGGAGGAGAAAGGGGGCCAGTTCGTTGATCTACTTGCAGATTTTCGGAGTGCTAGAGAGAAACATGGAAGCCACCTCCCAAGCGCTTGAGAAAGATTCGCAAGACAGACACGTTCAAGCACGTGGAGACTCATGATTCTGCTGGAGTGAAGACTTGGCTGCTATCCTCCATGGTCACGCGAGCTCGGAGTCACACTTCGTAGCGCGTCACACGCCACAGGGGAGATTGAAAAGAAGGCCACTCGCAATGGTGCTCGGCTCTCTGTGCACACGGGAACGATCGACTCCACTTGGCAAGAAAGAAAGGCTTTCATCCCCAATTCCATCAGTTCTCGCAGTCCCAAGACTTGGCTGCGCGTGCGGGCGTACCAATGGCGTCACTTGCAGAAAGGAAAAGACCTCTGCGTGGCGACCGCCAAGACGCTGGACAAGCTCAGGAAAAGCGTTTGACAAAATATGAGCTGAGAGCGCATGAGCTGAGAGTGCCGGCCTGTGGAAGAAGATGCTTGTTAAAAAACTCCCAAAAAAGGGTCTCAAAACAGACGCGTTCTGAGAGGTGTAAAATTGTATTTTTCCTTGAAAACACTGGAAATAGCGGTTGATTCTTGCATTCCCCACTGTAATGGAAGGCGTAATGTGCTGACTTTTACTTTCCATGACTAGTAATTTCCAATGTTTTTGTCTACTTGCTGAGCAAGAACAATGTCTTCAAGGCCACGCCGCCACGGGCGGTTTCCGACCCGGCGGGTCGTTTTTGTTGTTGTTGTTGCTGTTGTTGCTGTTGCTGTTGTTGTTGGTGGTGTTGGTGTGATTGGTGGTGTTGGTGGTGTTGGTGGTGTTGGTGTGGGTGTTGGTGTTGTTGGTGTTCTTGTTGTTGTTGGTGATATTGGTGATGTTGGTGTTGGTGTTGGTGGTGTTGTTGGTGTTGTTGGGGTTTGTGGTGTTGGTGGCGTTTGTGGTGGTGTTGTTGGTGACGTTGGTGTTGTTGGTGGCGTTGGTGGTGTTGGTGGTGTTGGTGGTGTTGTTGGTGTTGTTGGTGTTGTTAGTGTTCTTGGTGTTGTTGGTGTTGTTGGTGTTGGTGTTGTTGGTGGTGTTGTTGTCGTTGTTGTCGTCGTTGTCGTTGTTGCGCTTCTGTTTTTGTGTTGCTCGTTTTTGTTCCGCGGGTGTGTTTGCGTGCTTGTTTGGTTGGCTGTTCTTTCAGCTGTGTCAGTTTGGTTTTCTATGGTTTTTCCACTAGTCCTTTGCTTGTTTTGTGTTGCTTCTTGTGTTGTTGTGTTGTGTTTTGTCTGGCTGGTTGGCTGTCTACCTGTTTGTGTGTTCGCGTGCGTGTTATGTTTGCTGCTTTGTTGTGTTTGTGTGTTTGGTTGCTTGCTGTTGTTATTCTTGTTTTGTTGTTTTGCTTGTTTGTTTGTTTGTTTGCGTTAGGTTCTTCGAGCGCGGGCTCGTGTTTTGTTTGTTTGTCTTGTTGGTTGTGTTGCTGTCGTTGTCCTTGCTGTTGCGTTGGCTCTTGTTCTAGCTGTGTGTCCTTGACCTTGTTGTCGCTGCTGTTGCTCCTGCTGTTGCTCTTGTTCTTGTTTCTGTTCTGTTGTTAGTCTTGCTGTTGCAGTCGCAGTTGCAGTCGTCGGCGCTATTGGTGTTGTTGTTGGCGGCGGTGGTTGTGGTTGCTGCGTTGTTGCTGTTGTTGTTCTTCTTCTTCTTGTTCTTGTTGTTGTTGTCGTTGTGGTCAATATCGGTGTTGTTCTTGCTCTTGTTCTTGCGGTCATGATCGCGGTCGTGTCGTTCTTGTCGCTGCGGTCGCTGTCGCTCTTGTCACTTCTGCTGTTGTTGTCTTTGCTGTTGATGCTGTTGCCGCGATTGTTGCCGCTGCTGCTGCTCTGCTGCTGTTGGTGTTGTTATTCTTCTTGTTGTTCTTGTTGTTTGTGTTGTTCTTGTTGTGATTGTTGTGTTTGTTGTTCTTGTTCTTGTTCTTGTCGTTCTTGTTGTTCTTGTTGTTTGTGTTGTTCTTGTTGTGATTGTTGTGTTTGTTGTTCGTGTTCTTGTTCTTGTTGTTGTTGTTGTTATTATTGCTGTCGTCGGGGTTTGCCTGGGCAGGCACGACCGTAGAGGTGTTTCTGGCCTTGCGCGCCTGAGAAACCAGAAGCCTTGTCTGCCGAGGCCAAGGCAGTGGCCAGAGCCAGGGTCATTGCCAGAAGACACAGCCCGGGCCCTGCATGTGGATCGAAAGCGCCAATCAGTGCAGTTGGGCCCTTGCGTCTTCAAATTTTTGTTAGAGAACCTCGTCGTCGCTACTTGCAACATGTTCCACAATCTCGCAGGGTAATGTTGTTCTGTGTATATAGAGTGTCCAGAAGCTCCCAAGCTCACGCAACTCACCGAAAGTCACCGGGTTCAACTTGTCGATGCCTTCAGAGGCGAAGCCCTGGTTGCCGCAAACAACAGAACCTTTGTCTATACCGTTTTCACGCGTAGCAAAGACGTTGTTGAGGTTCCTCCTGTCCGGGAGAAAATTGAGAAGGAGAGGGTGGAGACCTCAGCAGCAATGTGTTTCGAGGCGTAGTCACAGGCAATTCATCACGGAGCATTGCGTAGCCCATGCGCTTGTTTGATTGTTGAAAGTTTTCCGGGTTGCAGAGATCAACTCGCACAGTCCGTGAGGCTTATTGTTTCGCTTCGAGGTTTGTGACACACGCCCGTCTTGTCATGAAGAAATCCTACTGCCCAGCCATACATTCTTGTTCCGAAGTTTTAACTTCAAGCTATACTGCTTTGCCCAGCACATGGGACAGCTGTCTGAGGCAAATCGCAAATCGCGAAGACAACGCATGATGGAGGAGCAGGAACGGCTGGAGCGCGGCGAGGACATCGCGGAGGAGGAGGAGGAGGAGGAGGAGGAAGACATCGACTGAGCGACTAGTGTCTTTATGCAACATTGGAGATGACATTGCCTCAGGCCAAAAGAGCGCAATCTTGACACGTTGCAAGAAGTTGTGGTTTTCAAGTGACAACAGCTGACCCGCCGTATACGGGGCCATTGGCACGCTGTCATGGTCAACGAAGATAACTTTGTGTGGGGAAAGTGTGTTTGAGTTAAGCCAGCCTCGCCAAGAGATGACTCTGAAACATCCCGCCACTAGCGGATAGAACCGTCTGCGCTCAAACTAACCGGCAGTGCTGGACTTGTTTCCAGGTGCGACATCACAGGGCCTGACCTGTCAAAAGGGGGCCGCTGCGCAACATGTACGTTTGCCTCCACCGTCGCCAGACAAATGCACATTTGCGAAGGTCATCCGTTCGCAAGCTGGAGTAACAGGCAGCTGTCCGAATTGCGTGCTGCGGGTTCGAAGTTTGAGAGGTTCGGAGATGCAGTTTGTTTGACAAATTATGATATGCGATATTTTAATGTTTTGATGAGTTTACGTGTGTCAGAAAGCTGTTAGATGTAAACTATCATTATTGTTGTTTATAACTTGACAGAGGCGGTTCTCGAGACGCTTAACTTCACCGCTCTTGCAAGGACGGCTGCGCAGGCAGCAGCGACAACAACAACATTAACTCCTTACTGCACACATACACACATCCATTTTCCATACACCGTCCATCAGTTCTCCATCGATTTTCCAACACATTTTCCCTCTTGTGTAGCCGTGTCCCGTCATTTCCCCTGTTAAAACCCTCTAGGCCCCGTGCCTAAATTGGGAAGCTGTTCTGAGGTCTGTGTTGGTGTTGCTTTCCAAGTTCCATTGATCGCCATTTGGCTCAAGACACAATTGAGGTTCAAGATCTGATGTGTAGCTGCATTCATACGTGATCGGCATTGAGAGCGGAAAACACTTCGCTTGCGCTGCATTTGTCAGGACCACTGTCGTAACTATCATTCCTTCCCCCTTACAACGTTTACACGGGTCGGCTATAACGGCATCGTCCGTATACACCTTTCCACGTGGTTGGTATTACAGCTGGAGGGTTCGGTGCATAGCGTCCCACGGGACGTCACCTTGCCGTCTCTTGACAGGTTATCAGCCGTATCTACAAGCTCTACACTGGACAGAGAGACAGCTGGTTTATTGCGGGTACAGGGACAATAAAGGAACGATAACCTACACAGTACAATGGCATCTTCAGCGAGCCCAAGTACTGCAACTTTTGGGAACAGCAGCTCAGAGGGATCCAATGGATTGATGGCTCTTCCTGCGGTGATGGATATGATCGCAGATTCACAGGATGAACCTGGGAGCGGAGGTTCCGCGCTATTCAGCGACATATCTACTCCCACAAGATCATGGAAGCAGATCGATGTTCATCAGGAGTCGAAGAAAAGAGAATCCCCACCGAGAAGATCATCATCTTCGCCTGCGACACCACGGACGTCGCAGAAGGGCGTGAGATCGACATCGAAGGGTGGGAGGTCAAAGTCACCCACCAGTGCGGAGTTTCGCGCCGCAATTAAGGAGAAGAACAAGATGGAGGTGGAGATCGGGGAATATCAAAAGACACTTGATGAAATGTCGGCAGCAATGGCGAATCTTCATCAAGAAGACTATGGAAGCACCATCCGGATCCAGGAGCTGGAAAGACGATGCGAGATTGCCAGCAAGCAGTCGGGGCATCTAGTGAGTCACCACCAACACCACATGGCTGAGGCATGGCGCAAGTTTGAGGAGGAAGCCCAACAGATGCGCAAGGTGGAAATGAACGCATTTCAGTACGGGGAAAAGAAAGACATGGAGTCGAATATTATAATGCAACAGATGAGACAAGCTGAAGGAACTATCATGGAGCAGAAGCGGGAGATTGCAGTGATGAAATCCTACATGGCAAGCGAGAAGTCGGCCGCGCAGGAATCAGCTATACGTGCAAATCAGATACACCGTGAAGCTTCACAGCAGATATCAGTTTATCAGCAACAAATCAGAGGCATCGAATCGTCTACATCTATCGAGAAGTTCAACGAGGAGGAGATGGTCCAAAGTCTGAAATCACAGTTGGAGCACGCACTCGTCAAGCGCCCCGAGACGTACTCTATGGAGGACTCCAGGGAACAGCTGATGGCGAGACTGAATGACGTTACAGTATTTGCGGAACAAGAATCAAAGAGAGCAGATTGCTTGCTTCGTGAGAAGGAAGAGATCGTCAAACAGTATGAATCCGACGTGTCGATGAAGGACCAGATGATTGCTGTCGAGGGTGGTCATCGTCAAGATGCGATCTTGGAGTTAGCCCAGGTCAAAGAAGCAAAACAAGAGGAACGGTGCACGATGGACGAGAAGTCGAAGGAGGCTGAGTACTGGAGATTGACAGCTAAGGGAATGTACGATGAGTACCTCGAGGAGATGCATGAGCTTCAGGGACAACTGAAGGAAAGGGAGGCGACGCTCAAGCAAGAAGAGAGTTTTGTTCGTCAACTCGATGCTGACAACGAGGAACTGCGTGCACACAAGAAGCTGGAGACACAGGAAGCCTCCAGCAGCAAAGATGGACATCGTGAACGAGCAGTAGTGAAACGCGCTGAGGGAGGATCCCAAGCTAATTCAAATAGGGTAGACAAGAAGGTGGCTGGGTTAGTCCCGTCATCGTCTTCGAATCTGAACCCTAATTCGTCACTAATGCCAGGTTCGATTCTTTTTCCGTCTTTCGGTGATCCAATGATCGATGTACACCTATCCCAGATGCAAGGGGTTGTTGGGCATGTCCCACAATCCACTACTACGACTGGTGGTGGTGATGGAGGGGGAAACAACGGCCCCATTGGATTACGGTGGATTCTCGCCTAATGGAAATAGGCAGGGAGCAAATCGACGTCAGTTGAGCCTCACAGGTGGCGGAGGAGGACCTCCGGATGACCCACCCGACGATGAAGACGGGGACGACGAAGACGAAGAGGACGAAGACGAGGAAGAAGAAGAGGAAGAAGATGACAATCGGACACGGAGGAGACGAAGAAGATCGAGAGATGATCGGGAGATCAAGAATGATAGACCGAGGATCTCGAGGAAAGAGGCTGAGAGGGTATCCATTCCGGCTTGGCCAAAGATCCACCAACTTGATAACTGGAAGATGCAACTGTTGATGAATGTTCTGAGCGCATGTGCAGATCCAGACACCGATACATGGACGAAATGGTTGGAACAGGCTCTTGGGTTGAACCCAGACCTGAATGCGCTTAGCGATTCAGGTGGCGACAGATTTGCTACGATAGATATTAAGATGGCCATGGGCATGCAGAACATGTTGAAACAAGCACCTGACGAAGCCAAGGACGTGTACCTCGACGCAACGCGGCACTCGGAACTACGACATCAACAAGGGGTGATCGTGAAGGGACGAGAGTTGGTGGCATTGGTTATGCAATCATTCAGAACATCCGATAGAACGGATCTTGTCTACCACATCGAGCACCTATTCAACCTTGACTTTCCTGGAGACAAGAACTTGGTTATGTTCAGGAACAAATGGTATGATTTGCTGCTGAAGATGAGGAGCGAGGACAGACCCAGTAAACTGGCTCTCAGAGACATCCTTTACAGGAAGATCAAAGGGAGCAAGAAGATGGAATTCGGCCTCAATGCCTACCATAGACTACCGGACAAGCATCCTCAGAAGACGTATGAATTCTTATTGGCGTTGATCGACCATCAGATCAAGGCGGATCGGGAGGACCTGATGCTTGACATGAAGGAGAGATCGGTCAAGTCAATGATGAAGTCAGGCGGCAAAGATGCGGCTCCAGCCACTGGCAAGCAGGAGAACCAGGGTGGCAAGGGCAGGAAGGGGAAACCCGGAGTACCCGATGCTGCTCCTGTACTCCCAAAAGCCAAGGCAAAGGGCCACGCTGGCAAGAACGGCAAGTCCGACGGTGCCAGCGACAGAGGCAAGAGTCCGGGCGGAGGCAAGGATAACCCCTGTTGGTATCACTTCAAATCGGCGAAGGGATGCGTGAAAGGGAATGAATGCACGTTTTCCCACAGCAAGAAGACGGAGCAAAAGCTGGAGAACATGCCCAAGGGGAAAGGAAAGGGTAAGTCCAAATCCAGGTCGTCGTCACCAAAGAGGGAGGACGGAGCATGCTTCGCGTTTCAGAAGGGGAAGTGCGACAGGGGGAGCGCTTGCAAGTACAGGCACGAGCTCATCAAGAACAATTCAGCTCCGGCAACGTCAAGCGACAAGGCGCAAGCCAAGTCGAAGGCTGCCGCCAAGGCCGCAGCACCAGCTATTGCAAGGAGGGCCATCGCAATGCCTGCGATAGTCCTGAAGCAATCGGCTCCTGCGGGGAAGGTCAGCTTCAAGAAGGACGTTGACCAGGTCGAACCGGATGAAGCCGAGACTATATACCACGAACGTGATGATGACGCGATGAGCGAATCGTCGAGATGGTCTGGCGAGTCCGAGATCCCCGAGAAAATGGTATGGTTCAAAGAAGTACTCGACGTCGACGAGAATGGAGAGATCACCTACCTCGAAGACGAGAGAAGGCAATGGGAACGAAAAGGGGATTGGTACGGTTATGAGGAAAATGAGAATGAACCTTATCAATATGTATACGTTGACGAGAAGAAGTTCAAAAGCAGTGATCATCGAGAATTATCAGCCTATCAAGTCCAACGATCGTTGATAAGGGCGAAAATACTGGGAGAGGTGGTGGATGATATATACAAAAAGCACTACTTCCCGGTGACCAAGGAGAGCAGCATAATGTTCGAATACGATCAGAGCAAGGACGAAATCAGGGAATCGGCTGTTGACTGGAAGAAGCAACACGGTTTGCCGAAGAACGTCTTCGCCATGTCAACGTGCATCAGCAAGCGGGTGAAATGGTTGATGGACACCGGATGTGGTCATGATCTCATCGGACGAGCCAAGGCGAAGAGCCTGGGCGTCGACATCGTGAAAGATGATGACGAGATCGTATTCCAGACCGCAAATGGTTCCACATCTACGTCCGATGTGGCCAAGATAGTCGTGGAAGAATTGGACGAGACTGTCGAGCCACACGTATTAGATGAGACACCCACAGTATTGTCAGTGGGGAGGAGATGCATGAAAATGGGCTATGCATTTCACTGGATGCCTGGTAAACTACCTTTCATGGTTACACCAAAGCAGGGATTCGTGCACTTGCAGGTCAAGGACGACATCCCATACCTCGTGAGTGATGGTAAGCTTCGGAGTAACAGGCATCGCCCTACGATAGACGACCTCAAGGAGCACTTTTCGGAAGTATTGGCGATGGTAACGAACGACGAGGCAGATCAGGGAGGTGACGATGACAACGAAGTCACACCCGCCGCTGTCGGTGAGTCCGCAGAGGCCGAGGGCGAACACCATGATGGGGCATTCGACTTCGGGCCACCCGGAGGAGCCGGTCCGGTACGTCCGCCTCCCGTAGCTGAGGAAATACCTGTAGATGTTGGGTCAGTCCCACATCGACATGGTGATGCCGAAGCTCACGAGGAAGAGGTTGATGAAGATGATCCAGATGCCGGAATCGAAGTTGATGTGTACGAAGGATCATCAATAAAGAGAAAAGTGGGGGTCCTCAAGAAGGACGCCAACTCCATCGCTCATTTGCTTACTCACAGGTACCGAAATCCTTTCTGCGAATCATGCGTCAAGGCAAAGATGAGACACTTCAGATCGCGAACGGGAGCCTTCAAGAGGGAGGTAAAGACGTTCGGAGACCTGGTGACGTTCGACTTCGTGACGGCATCAGGAGATCATGAAGTGGAAGGCAGGTATGCGCTCATCATCCGGGACATATATACCGGAATTATCATGGCTTATCCAACCGCGAGAAGAGACACTGACTCCGTCGTCAGGGCCATCAAGCACTTCTGCGGGAGGAGGAAAATCAAGCAGGTATATTCGGATGATGGCCCAGAACTGATCAATGCGTGCGTGGAGCTGAAGCTGAACCACGACCTATCGCTGCCTGGACGACCGCAGAATAATTCCCTTGCTGAAAGGACAAATCAATTCATCATTGACCAGACTTCGGCTTGTCTTGTACATGCCGGTCTACCCACGTGCTACTGGGTGCAGGCCATCACCACTCTGTGCCATCTCATGAACATCGAAGAGGTGAATGGATCGAGTGCATGGATGAGGCTGCATGGCGAGGAGTTCAAGGGCGAGAAGATACCTTTTGGTGCGCTAGTAGACTTCAAGCCGAGTGAAGCACGAGGGGGGAAGAGGGAGAAGTTCGAGCCGAGAGGGGAAACTGGTACATTTGCTGGATATGTGTTGAGCACCGGGATGCACTGGGCAAACAAGTATCGTGCTTGGGCACTCACCGCATTTGCGGGTGCAGAGCTGACATCAAGAAGGCAAAGGTTCCACCTCGGTTGAGAATGCCACACCAGACGGAGAGGATGATTCTAAAATCTCCTCTGACATTCCCAATACAACAGAAGTACAAGGTTGCCAACGAGACTTTGGAAGGGATAGAGATGTCTGTCGATGCAATCGGTCTGGATGCGCGTGACCGCCTGATCGAAGATGAGGACTACGAGCCTGAATTGTTGCAGAGTGACGAGAAGCGACTGCTTGACGATGAGGTCGATCAGATCGCTGGTCTACTGCTTGACGATGGCCCGGAGGTACTTGTCGGAGGTCGGGGGGATCATGCAGGAGAGGAAGATGCTAGACCAAGCTCATCAAAAGGGAAAGGAGATGGACATGCCAAGGGCGATGAGAAGGTTGTGAAGTCCGACCTTCCACACGTGTCAGTTGGACTACCTGGGGATGGCATCACGTACGTCAACGATGATGGCAAGGAGGTTAAGATCGACAAAGCCGGAAGACCGTATCCCGTCGGGAAGGATGGATTCAGGCTAATGAAGACGTCGAGACCTCCAGAGTACACCCCTGAAGAATGGAAAATGATGAGTAAATACTACACCAAGGAAGAAAAGGCCGAGGTGAAGGGCGGTGGCAAAAAGAAGGAAGAAGATCCCAAGAGTAAAGAATCTGAGATTTCTGCGCCGGCAGAGGCACGGACATTGCAGATGCCCGGTGGTAAGAGAATTCGAGCAATGCTTCGAAACCGCTGGGGTGGAGTAGAATGGCAGTACAATTGGGGGTTGCGGAAGAACATATCAAAGATCAAGAACCCAATGGATGGGAAGCACTTGGCTGAACTTGAATGGGTCAGGATTGTTGTTAATCCTGTCGACGGAGTGGTTGTTCTCATGGATTCCAAGCAGTCCCAAGACGTCTTGAGACGAAACGTTCAGCTTGAGAAAGAATTTGAGTGTCTGGTAGTAATTTATGCCTGGAAGTTCAAGTCTGAGGAGCGGTCAAAGTCGACTCCAAACTGGACGAAGGCAGTTGCATCAGTCATGGAGAGTCATAATGACGAAGCTGAGACGACATCGGGGACGGATCCAACGGTCGACGAATCGACGGATCTTACCTGGTATGAATGGGAGGAGTCCGCTGAGGTAGTTTCTGGAAAAGTGCCACTCGCGATGCCTGCGATAGGCGAAGACGGTGAAGCCAAGAAGTACCCATCGATGCCGTGCGTGACTTCTGAGCGAATACAGCACAGAGAAAAGCTGTGAAAGTTGTGCGATTCTTCGACGCTTTAGTATCCAGGCCGGTCGGCCGGAAAGAGATGTTGACCAACCCTGATGCGTTGGCATCGATGAAGAAAGAATGGTCGGGATTAATCGACCAGGGCGTCTTCGATCTTGGCGCGGTGCGTGAATATGACGCTGTAGCCAAGGAGGCAAAAGCTAAAGGGGAAGAGATACACATGGCTCGCGCACATGGCATTTGCGTTGAAAAGCACTCACAGTTGCCTGTTGGTGATCCTAAGAGGAAGTTCAAGGGTAGAGGCGTGCTGCTGGGGAACCAAGTGAAGAACCAAAGTTTTGAGGCTGCGATGTTTCAAGATTTGGGGAACTCTCCTGCTTCATTCGAAGCCTCGCGTTGGGCGGATTTTTTGGGTTGTCATGATGGCTGGGATGTGCAGATGGCCGACGCTGTTCAAGCGTACATACAGGCCACCTTGAGAGGCACGCCGTGTTGGATTGAACTGCCACCGGAGGCTGTGCCAAGTGAATGCAAATGGGATAAGTACAGAAGACCAGTCGTCCCGTTGAGGAAGGCGCTGTACGGACACCCAGATGCGGGAACATTCTGGGAGCAGCACTGCGATGAGTCGGTGCGTGCCGTTGGTTTTGAACCCATCGGCGAAGAATGGCCTTCAGTGTACATTCATGAGAAGCTCCAGCTTGTTCTGGTTGTGTATGTCGATGACTTCAAAATGGCAGGGCCGCAGAAGAACCTTGCCCAAGGGTGGAGCATGTTGCGTACACGTTTGAAGATCGAGCCCGAGACTGGACTTGACATGTACCTTGGTTGTAATCAAAGCAAGGGGAACGTCACTCTCGGGAACGGACACCGGGTAACAACGGTGACCTATGACATGGAACAGTTCCTACGTTCCTGTGTCGACCGCTATCTTGAGGTGGCGGGCGACGTGAAGTTGAATAAGGTTGTCACTCCTGAGTTGCATGAAGAAACAAAGAATCACGTCTCGCGGAAGCCTGCCAGAGAGGGGCCGTCAGTCGTGTGCAATTGGTGTAACAATCTTGTGCCCACCGACGGTTCTGCCACAGTGCCGGACCAGCGGGGAGGGACTCCTGAGTTGGCCATGAAGGAGCCCGTGCGTGGACACCTTGCTCCGCATGCCGCTAGTGTACTAATGAAGTTGCTGTACGGTGCGCGGATTGCTCGCTTCGATTTGTTGCGGCAAGTGAATCGCCTAGCACGGAATGTGCACAGGTGGACCGACTCCGATGATCGGGGTTTGCATCATTTGATGTGCTATGTGCATCATACTAAACATTGGCGCATGGTCGGTTGGGTTGGAGACCCTATGGATGATGTGCACTTGGCCTTGTATGCGGACGCTGACTTTGCGGGATGCGTTGACTCGCTACGTTCCACCTCTGGTGGACACTTGAATATACAAGGGCCTAATACCCGGTTTCCGTTGTCTGGCAGCTCCAAAAGACAGGGTTGTGTGAGTCATTCCACTCCCGAGGCCGAGATAGTTGCGGCCGATGTTGCCATGAGATCGATGGGTATGCCCGCTCTCAAGTTGTTAGAGCGGATTCTCAAGAAGTCACCGAACTTTGTGTTCTATGACGATAACAAGGCTATGATCGGTGTCGTGCGATCGGGGAGAAACCCCACGATGCGCCACCTTGAGAGAAGCCATGGTGTTAGCATTTCGTGGATGCATGAGATGTTCACACGTGATTACATGTACTTTGGCGTATGAGGTCACCGACAGGATGGCGGCTGACATTACACCAAGGCGTTCAATGATGGGCGCAAATGGAAACATGCATGTTTGCAGATCGGTCTACTTGACCCGAGCTTGCTGTCTGACCCGGATACCCTCAAGGCGCTCACACCTACGTGTGATCCCATAAAAGGGACCATGCAGACTGCTTCGGGGACAGTTGACGGAGTTCCAACATTTCCGTACACACACATTCCGATCATGCCCCCAGACCTGTGGTGGTCTGGATTGACATCCAAAGAGGGATTGCATGAGCATGAAGGACATGATCCGGTTGTTGTTGCCAAGGGACCCAGATTGATGCGTGTGAAACCTCCACTCGCGGTTATGACACCGTTCGGGAGCAAGTGGCTTCGTTCCACTTGGTTTCTGAAGAACGGGTCATGGCTCAAGGTCGAGGATAGAGTTGACCCAGGGCTGCAATGTGTGCGGATTGATGGATGGGTTGAACGCGCAGTTTGGCAGTTTCATCCCGTACCGGTTGCTGTACCGGCGCGGGAACGACCTCCACGACCACGACCAATTCACGTCGGGTCCGGGGATGT
Organism: Effrenium voratum; assembly: GCA_963377175.1. Taxonomy (NCBI): domain Eukaryota; class Dinophyceae; order Suessiales; family Symbiodiniaceae; genus Effrenium; species Effrenium voratum. The sequence goes on from CAUJNA010001455.1 coordinate 23,387, forward strand.
TGACATGCAGTCCGTGCTGGCCGCATTCGTTGAAGAACTGTCGAACGAGCGCATAGAATTAAAATGTGTCAACGACCTTGCTTTGGAAACTTTGCTCCGATTGAAGTTGCTTATGCGTTGTCTGCATATCAATCACGAGCAGCTTGTCCCTGGTCGTTGTTTTGTTCCGTATCGCATTGCGGTGAAGCACAAACCACAGTTAGCGCCGGGTATTGAACTCGCGATGGTTAAACATGACGGTGGTGTGCTTCGCGCTCCTGTGCATGTCTCGCTTCCTGGTATGAGAACTCGCACAGTCGTCACTCTTTACAGTGTTGACTTGGCTCGGCCCATTGTGCTGATGGCATGTTCCGAACCGCGTAACTGGTTCACTGCCCTTGCCCGCCATAACGGGCCGCAGGTCGTCACCATAACTCTGGTTGATGACTTACTGAGCGAGTACGGGGGGAGAATCGCCAGACATGTGCTAACTAAACCTTCCGACTTGTTGTTCTTCGCCGGGCCTTGCACGGGGGGATCATCATGGGCACGCCTCAACAAGACTCGCGGAATTGACACCGCAGAGAAAATCGAGGCCAAACAAAGGGAATTTTGGAGATTGTTTGAACGGTTCGTTGAAATCAAACGGCATGCCATGACAAAACGAGCTGCGATTTTGTTTGAGTTGCCTGGAAGTTGCGATTATTGGAAAGACGAGAGACTGCATGAGGTTGTTCATGATGGAACTAGTCACGAGTTTGATGGGTGTCGCTATGGCTTGAAGCAAAGGTACGCCAAGAAACCCATGCCAATCAAGAAACCTTGGAGAGTTGTTTCATGGAACTTTGATCTTGGTAGCTCGTTGTCTAAGAAATGCAATGGAAACCATGAGCATGGACCTTGTGCCGGTCGTGAAACCAAAGAAACCCAGTTGCACACGTCGATAATTGTGGGTGTGATCCTTCGCCGTTTTCGTGCTCGAGCAAAGTGCCTCAAGCCGGCACCATTGAAACTCGCTCTTGCTTGCATTACGCGAGGGAGATCGCGGAAGCATCAAGCTACTGCGTGCGAAAGTTACACCACCCCAACTGCGTTACCGAAGCGCTGGGTTAGTCCCGAACCTCTGGTGCCTGCGGGGAGCTGGGTCAGTCCCGAACCCCAAGTTTCGAAGAGGAGTTGGGCTTGTTCATCACCTCAATCAGAAACTGGATTCGTGTTGGGACAATTCCGTGGCATTATTTGCAGCTGCCTATTCTGGGTTTTCCTGGTTCTGGAGAATATCATCAAGATGACTGCCAATCCGACCGTCGTCAACACGAATGAATTCTTCTGCGTGCCTGTCGGGAAATCCAGACAAGCGGCGATATTCTTGGGGAACTTAGTGAAGAACGCCATCGAGGAAGGCAAGAGGATACCCAAGAGGATGGAAATGGGCAGCGACCTGGGCATGTGCGTAAAGTGGATCGAGGAAATCGGTGTCCCTGCTATTTATGCCTACTCAGCGTATTATTCTGCCAAAGGCCGCGGGATGATGAAAGGTGAAGGGCAGTCTATGAGGGTTGCCTTAGAGTTCATCAGCAAAGTTTTCGGACAGCTTTCTGCCGACGAATGTATGCTTGGATGGAGAGAATTTTGCAGCAAGGGAAAGAAGATTGTGTCGGCGCTGAACCAACTTTGCGGTGAGGCAACGATGCTGGCGAAGAACCCCGAGTTGCTCGACGTAACCAAGTATTGCATAGAAGGGGCGGATATGTTGAGATCAATTGCAAACATCTGGGATCTCGCATTGGGCGTGGCCGAAGACAACGATGAACGGTCGTTCAAAGCTGCATTCCACCAGGACACCCCGGTCGGGGAGGTATACAAAGAGTTCATCAGCGACGAGTCGACGAGGGCATCGTCATCGAGAAGGTGGAGGAGACGACTGCAGAGTTTGAGAGGCACGATCGGAGAATATCGAAATTCAGAGATCGAAACTGGGGGAAAGTATTCACGTTGAGCGTGATCAAGGCCCCCAAGATCGACTCCTACGGTCGTGGTGCCAAGGACGACTATCAGAAGAATTGGGACCTTGGGTTGGTCTACCAGAATGAGCTGCATGCATCGATGAAGAACCTCGCGTATGCGCTGAGGAGGGATGAGAATGCCAGCCAGCACAATCTCCTGCGCTGGATGATCTGTGGGTCAACCCCCAGTGACATCTCTGACGCGTGCATCGGGGCGATCAACTCGCTCATGTGCGTTTCCTTCATCATGAGGAGACTGCAGCCATTGCTCGGAGAAAAGAACGCCAAAGATCAGTCGTACACAGCTTATTTCCGTCCGGACAAGAGAGAGCTGAACGAACTCTACCGGGAGATTGAGATCGCCAGGAACTTCCTGTGGTGCATCGACATGATCTACGAGTCAAAGCTGCCTGCGATGAACATCAACTCCATCAGTTTGGCACCGCACGCGGCTGACAGGGCCGCTGAGAACCAAGATCGGCGCAAATGGGTGAGCTGGTTGAAGGAGATCGAGAAGAAAGCCGAGAAGGATGTCATGATCGAATTCTACCAGAACAACTACTGCACGATGCACGAAGTCGAGAGGGAACTGGAGAAGTATCCCGAGGATTTTGTGATTGGGGAGGAGCCGGCGTGGTGGGTGATGGGTTCTTCGAAGACGGAGCCACCACGGAAGACGGAGCGGCAGCAGAAGACAGCGTCGAGCTCCGGGCAAAGGAGCCAAACCTCTGGTGGGTCAGTCCCCCAGCAGGGAGCTTCAAGTGGGGGGTCGCATGCTAGCGACACTGTCAAGATTCAAGATCGACAACGAGATCATCAACTCCATTTTCCGCATGAACTCCGGTGGAGATGACGACAGATGGGTAATCATCAACCCAACTGCTGGACATGATACCTACACTTCATTCGAAGGGGGTATTACTTTGAGCGGCGCGACTGTCAATGTGAAGTTCAACATAGACAACAACACGGGGTACCCGATCATACAAACTGTATTTGGGCCGTGTCTTGCAGAAGGTAAGAACGCAACATACTGGGAGTGTATGCTGAGATGCCTGACCTCTTCGCTATTGCACTTCGAGGAGAAGACCAGCGCGGAGAAGATTATTCTTTCCTATGTTGGAAAGGGGAACGCGGCATGGCTACAGCTATATGCTTTCTTGTGTGCCCAAACAGGATGCTTGTTTACTGGACGCCTTCCGGGCGCCAAAGCCATCAACGCGTTGATCCAGGCGGAGATGAACCCGGACAACGCACCTGGACAGTTGAACCGGATTATCAAGAGGCAGAAGAGGAGCCCCATTGGTGAGGCAACGATTCGCGACATGATGATCCAGAAGAAGAGCTTCTTGGTCCTGGACTGGCCCCTGAGGGCCGTCAACTCAAAAGGGAGCACGAAGACCTTCCAGATGATGGTCAACGAACAGGGGTGGACAAATATTGAAGAGAGATCATACTATGGGTCGAGTGAGCAAGTCTCCTCACCCAATGACACATTGAGTATTATCTCCAGATTGCAGAAACTGGATAAGCTCATCATCGAACGACGGAGGCGAGACATGGATGACTCACCTGTGTCGGTGCACATTTGGATGTCGCTCTATGATTGGGTGTGCATGAGAGGATGTGGGTGGCAGGTGACCGCCAATCCCATCATCGACTCCCTGCAAAAGGCGGTATCTGACCTCGTCAACACGTGCAAGGGCCTGGTCGTGGTGTGCGTGAATCGTGATGTTGCTTTCCATGGAGGGAGAGGGGACTTGGGGACGATCGCCAACAAGGTCAGCGAGATCTGCAAGGCGGCAGGCGCGCTGGTGACTGAGAACGATCGCCTGTGGCGCGTGGTCCATGCGCTCACAGGAAAGAACTACAAGATCCCTGGGAGCTCGAACCTGCAACATTTCCTCCTGAAGCGATTGCTGGTGGAGAAATCCATCGATGTGGTCGCACCAAGCAACGCGTTTGTGCGTGAGCTGGAGGAGACGTGCATTAACGAGCCAGACCTTCGATTCAACATCCCGAAGAATATGGAGGAGTCGAAGGTGAAGTTTGAGTACAAGCCGACCTTCACTGCGCAATCAAAGAGAAAACAAGAACAGCAAGATGAAGGACACGGCGAACAGGATGCGTTTGGGAAAGCCGATGTCGGTGATCAACGTCTTCGATGGTATTTGGTCACGGAGCTCAGCAAGTTTATCTGTGAACTTTGCGCTAGAGAGATGCAGGTGAGCAAGTCGAAGGTGCTCGGACCAAACTCGAAGTTCAATCCCACTTCTTGCGTGAACTGTTGCGCGAACTGGAATGCGGACACGAACGGTATTGCGAGGTCTATCGAAGGGAAGAAGCTGTACACGCGCCTCTTCGCGGAATGCGTGGTTGCAATCCCTGACCTTCAAAACCTCATGGTGGACGTCAACAACATCCAGGCCATGATCACGATTATACGGGAGCTCGCGTATTCTAAACTGAAGAAGGAGCTCTCCCACGTGGGCTTCGTGAGCATGACAGTGGATCAAGCAGCACAGTTCTACAACAACGGTCACGGGAAGCAATTGTGTGCATCCCGGGATGTGATCGTGTGCAAGAATTCCGAGGGAGTCGAGGAGAGAATGTCCATCTTCATGATAGACAAGGATCTCGGCAACGTGGCCTATTCCTCCTGGATCAAGAGCGTGCTCGACCAAGGGACGATGTATGAACTCCTGGGACAAACCTCAAACGAGGAATCCTTGGGAGACGTCGTCGAGATGGTATTGGGGTTCTTTGAGGTGATGTCGTACTTTCAGCACGAACTGCCACTGTGGAAGGATGTGTGGAAGATCAAGAGGGAGTTCGAGCAGTCAATCGTACGACACCTCGCCGGGAACGTGACCCACACGACGGGCCAGAACCGAAAGCGGAACAAACCTTCCGCGCAACTCGGGGCGCCCACGAAAGAAGTGCTGGACATCATGAACAAGGCTAAGCCCAGACACCCGCGATCCCTGATAACCGAGCCTGCTGCCCAAGGGTCCAAGAGAAAGGCAACGGAGGGCGAAGGCGACGGTCTTGGTCAAGCACCAGACCCGAGCCGAAGCTCTCAGCCCAACGCTGAGAAGGAAGAAAAGAAGCAGCGAGTGATCGACGGGCGGAGAGCGGCACTAGGATTCCTGGAGTCAATGGAGAAGTGCATGGGAGAAATGGGAATCTGCAAGAAGTGCGCGAACCTGGCCCACGACGGCGACTGCAAAGACATTGAGGAGGCTGCTGGCAACGAGAAAGCGATGAAGATGCTCCGTAAGCTACTCAGCAGTGATCCCGTGTCATCGGATGAAGATATGGGGGATACGGAGGAACCGCCCTCATCAACGTCCAAAGAAAGAAAGAAAGAAAGGGGGACAAGCAGGGAAAGAAACAATTGAGATGTATAGCTATACCATCAACTTGGTGGAGATGGCTGACACGGCTGAGGGAGGAGAGCTACAATGTGGTGGCGTGGACCTCACCTACAACCCGTGCGGGGACAACAGGGCATTCAAGAAGACGCTGGAGATGGGATGCGACACCATCCCGTGCTACATCCCGAAGTATGGCGACGTGAGTGATGTGCACTTGCCATGGGCGTATGCGTCCATCGTTGACCCCAGATACTTTCCCAAAGGTGCCATCCTTGAGCAGGTGGACGTGATGCAGCTTGGCAAGAGTGTCAACTTCTGCGTTGCTCCTTTTGACGGTGCCCATCCATGAATATCCAGAATGTCATAGTCGTCGGAATATGTAACCATATACACATCCATTCAACTTGGACGCATGAAATCATATCATGATGTAAAGTCGTTCCATCGCAATAGTGTCAATGAGACGCAAGCAACGGATGGGGACTAACCCACATCGTGCCGCAATCATCATTTTCACTGCGCATACCTGTCCCCAATGGACAGTCTGTGAGTGCGCCGACGGAACTCCTCGTCCAAGTTCTTCTGGGCTTCTCGTGCCCGGACACACTTCTTGCTGTAATCCTCTGGTAGCCAGTGCCCTTTCCGAAGGCACCAATCCAGCAGAGGCGTGTCACACTTGTTCGGGTCGACGGCCGAGATGATGGCGCTCACGTTGACCGCGTAACCATATTTGCCAAGGCTCAGGCCATCCCTCACGAATGATATATACTTACAGTTGAAAGCCAGTGCAAAGCATCTGAAAATAATATCACCTACCGGGTGCACTCGGTCCTTGACCAGGAGCTTCATTTCGTCCTTGGTGACATCGAGGATTCTCGCTGCAATCCACAGCTTGTAGAATGTGTATAGTCCCTCGCATTTGCACACCATCATACGAATATATTCGTCACGCTCCTCAACCGATCGGAAGGCTCTTGTCCGAACATTCTCCGATTGAGAAATCTTCGTTATTGTTGATGGCAAAAGTATACCTTCCTGATCGTGCTCAGTCATGTTGGGGTATCTCTTGAAGTCATTGTGGTAAGGGCAGCCCGGTCTCCCCTCGAGTTGGGCATTCATCGTTCTCTCCTCACCACCCTCGAACATCCCCCACATCTTGGACATCTGGAGTGCGATAAACCCTGCCATGTACTGAGCCTCACGCGGCTCGTCAAGGCAGATCGCCATCCGCTGGGAGTTTATGATATCCCGT
>CAUJNA010001455.1:35000-77285 GCA_963377175.1 Effrenium voratum
CGCTTTCTGCAATTTTCAGCCCCTTGTTTCGCATCGCCAGCATGCAGAGCATCCCGCATCATCCAGGATGATGCTGGCAATGCTGGGGGTGTTGTCCAGTATAAGGCATCCCCAAAATTCACTTGTTTTTGGACTCTGCGGGGAGATGCTACAAAAATCCTCGAAAATCGCTTAAACCAATCTGCAAATCCTTCACCCCTTATAAGGGCGGGCCCGCCGGGCTCGAACGGGAGGAGGCGGCAAGTTGCCCACAGAGCGCTTCTCAGTCATGTACCGCTTCGGCCATGGAGAAAAGGCGATGGTCGCGCTAGCAAGGGAGTGCGCGCGGTGTCAGAGCCGAAAAGGCCGCAGTTGCTTCTGCCCTGTCACTTCATTTTCCTGCATTTGAAGTCTGTCTCACTGCCCTTCAGTCGCTACTTGTCATCCTGCGGAAAAAGAAGTTGGCCAGCCCGTCAGGCCCGCTCCTGCACTTCTAGTCCCTGCATGCCCTTTCATTTCCTTTCACTTGAGCCCCATCCATGTTCCCATCCATTTCGAAGCCATCCATCTGTTTTCTCCTTTATTTTGTTTAATACATTTCGCAGCATCCATTCTCCATCACTGTTCCACCCGCTTCCACAAGCTGCCATCCATCCATTTTCCAGGATTGTTCCACCCATTGTCCATGATTTTCCATCCGTTTTCCATCACATCAACAGTCCATCCATTCTCTTTTTATCCATGTTTTGCTCAAAGTTGCCCGCGGAGCGCTTCCACGTCATTTCCTTTCCGGCCACGAAAAACAGTTGAAGGACGGTCCAAGTAGCCCGCGGGGCGCTTTGAAGCTGTCTGCTTCTCGCCAGCGCGGAGCTCAGGCAGCGCCTGCCTACCCGACACAGAGTCGGTTCGCGCATGAAGCTGAGAGAAGCCGAGTGAAGCCACGGGAAGCCAGAGAACACGAGCAGATTCAACAGTTGACCTCGCGCTGCACAGCGTTGCTGTGCATTTGGCAAGCACTGTGTTAGCGCGGCAAAGCATAGCTCCGGCAGCGCCTTTCTTTCCGACGCAGCGTCGGCTTCCCACAAGCAAGCGTGACTGCAGGAGGGCGCAGAGCGTAGCTCAGCGCGAAAGACATGTGTAATTCCGCTCTAAATTTTGAACTTGGCGAGACCGCTTTTGCCAAGTGAAGTCAAGGGAAGAGCCAAGGGAAGCCACAAACGCAGAGCTCGTGTGCCGCAAGCAAGCGACCGCAGAGCACAGCGACGAGCTTATTCTCATAGGAGTAGTTCTCGAGTGAAATGTTTCTCAGTGACAGGGCGCTGGTCAGTCTTTCTCTCTGCTGATCTGACAATTCACTCTGAATGATGAAAAACTGCGCAATGAGATTATCCCCAAAGGGAAATGCGTCCCTGCATTCCCGTGATATACTGTCTGAGGACTGTCGGATGATCCTCATTTAGCAGGACTGGAGGCGGTGCTCGAGTACCGGCTGCTTGCTGATGTCGAGCAATTGTTCTGTTGTTTGCGTCCTGTACGGACTGTCGAAATGATGGGGACTGTGCCGTGTAGACGGGCATCAAGTCCATCCATGCTGCCTTCAATCTCATGAGAAGGATTTCGGAACTCTTGGTTCTGCCTTCTGTGATTGAAGAAACTGAGGAGCCTGTACAGACACACGTTGGTCGCACCTTTCAGGAAATACTTCTTCAGCGTGTTCTTGAACATGTAAGCATCTCCTGCGAGTCTGCTTTTGAGGAGTGGTCCTCTCTTGGGTGCTTCCACCGTGGTGATTGTCACCCAGTCGTCCACGAGTTCTTCATACCTGAACCAGCTGACTTTTCCGTCGTACGATGGCGGCTGCTTGGCGGTCATCGATAAGTTGAGTGTTTCCTCCGTATAGCCGGATGATTTGGCCACACTTGAATCATGAAGCCTTCTCCATCGAATGACATTTTTCCTTTGGATCTCTGCGGAAAACCTGCTCCGCTACCACAATTGAGGCCCACTGCCGGGGGTCCCTATCTCAGAAGAAGGGAAACTGGTACCCTGTGTTAGTAGAGGTCGTTTATGTGGTCCCTGGATCTATTCCGGAGAGAGTCCAATATGCCAATATGGATGATTGGAGGATGGATTGTTTTTGGTGGATTGTATTGTTGTATAATCCTGTAAGCGGCCTGCAAAGGTTCCTTTGTCACGCAATCATGAGTATTGCTATGGTACAGAAGGGCCTTGAGCCAAATGGTTGCGGGCGATCAACATTGGTCAAAACCAGACACACCCCCCCCCCCCCCACGTATCAGACGTCGGGCGGGGGGGGGGGGTTAGGGGAGGGTTATCCTCTATCCTCTCTTAGGTGTCCGACACGCCGAGCAATGTCGGCGGATACGTGTTTTCTTTTCGAGACGTGGCAGCACTCATTTTTTGGGAAGCGCCTTTTGGTTCAACTCATGTTACTGTTTTTTTTGTGTGGTAGTAGCAATTGTGTTGTTAATTTTTTAATATGTGGCAGCACCCATGTTTTGGGAAGCGCCTTTCAGCCTAAAATACGTGGTTTCTTTTGCCAGACGTGGCAGCACCCACTTTTTGGGAAGCGTCTTTTGGCTTAACACATGTTATTGTTTTTCAATATGTGGTAGTATTTGTGTTGGTAACATACCTATATACATAAATAGCTACATGCATACATACAGACGTACATACACACGTACACGCGCAATTACTTACATTACACACATACATATTTATATACACACATACATACAACATACATACATACATACTTAAACACATACCTACATAGAGACATACACACCTACTCACATACATACATACATCTTTGAACACATTACATGACATACACACATGCAGACACACATACATATTTAACTTCACATAACATACCTTACACACCTACATGCACAATCACTTACATGACATGCATACATACCATACACACATACATCTACACATACAAAGAAACACATACACATATACATATACATACCCACACCCATACTCATATACATATACATATACATGTACATACACACATACACATACATACATCAACTCATACATACATACATACATACACTACATGCAAACGTGTGTTTTCTTTTCTTGAATCGTGGCCGCACCCATTTTTTGGGATGCGCCTTTCGATTTAACACACGTTACTGTTTTTCAAGACGTGGTAGTAGCAAGTCTGTTGTTGCTTTTTTGGAAACGCGGTAGCGCCCATTTTTTGGGAAGCGCCTGTCGGCTTAGCATAAGTGTTTTCCTTTTCGAAACGTGGCGCCACTCATTTTTTGGGAAGCGCCTTTCGGTTTTAACTCATGTTATTGTTTTTTCAATGTGTGGTAGTAGCAATTTCGTTGTTGATTTTTCGACATGTGTCAGCACCCATGTTTTGGGAAGCGCCTTTCAGCCTAAAATGCGTGGTTTCTTTTGCCAGACGTGGCAGCACCCACTTTTTGGGAAGCGTCTTTCGGTTTGATGGTTGCGAGAAAACACGTTGCACAAAGCGCAAAAAACGCAATTCCAGCCGGCTTCAAGAGTTTCGAGCCAGAAATTGTAATTGCATTCTTTAAAACATGCCCGTTGGGCAGAGTGAGCCTCTATAGGGGAAATTGCCGATGATCACATTCGGACTGATGCGAACAATTTGGTTACGACAGCAACGACCCATCAACCAGAACAGAAAGAAACCATGCACTTTCAAATGTTGCGAATTCAAGCAATAGCGGACAGATGGATGATCTTGCGCATGTACGAAGTGAAGATTGCCTCGCCGATTCGCTGACGAAACACTCAGCAAGGCCGGACGAGCTCATCAAGGCCGCCCCTACATGTTGCAGAACAAGGCATTCCTGGTTGAGTGGCTTGCGCACAAAACAAAGCACGGACCCGACATCTCTGTTCTCGCAGGAGTCGGTGTAGCAGAACCCATGTTTGCTTATGGGGAACCTGGGCGTGACCGACATGTCCACAGAATTTGATGCATGAATTCTTCCTTTTTCCCGAAAGCATGGCGAAGGGTTCTTCCGCTGGGTTCACTTGAGTTGTTCTCACGAGAGTCATTACAAGGTGTCATTGCAAGGAATCATCATCATGAAAGTCATTGCAAGGAGTCATTGCAAGGAATAATTGCAAGGAGTCATTGCAAGGAATCATCATCATGAAAGTCATTGCAGGGAGTCATTGCAAGGAGTCATTGCAAGGCAAGGAGTCATTGCAAGGAGTCATTGCAAGGAGTCATGGCAAGGAGTCATGGCAAGGAGTCCTGGCAAGGAGTCATGGCAAGGAGTCATTGCAAGGAGTCATGGCAAGGTGCCATTGCAAGGAGTCATTGCAAGGAGTCATTGCAAGGAGTCATGGCAAGGAGTCATTGCAAGGAGTCATTGCAAGGAATCATCATCATGAAAGTCATTGCAAGGAGTCATTGCAAGGAGTCATTGCAAGGAGTCATTGCAAGGAGTCATTGCATGGAGTCATGAGAGTCATTGCAAGTTGCAAGGAGCAAGCGCATGGAGTCAAGTGCAAGTTGCAAGTGCATGGAGTCAAGTGCAAGTGGCAAGCGCAAGGAGTCAAGTGCAAGTTGCAAGTGCAAGGAGTCAAGTGCAAGTTGCGAGCGCATGGAGTCAAGTGCAAGTTGCAAGTGCAAGGAGTCAAGTGCAATTGACTTGCGAGGAGGTAAAATCTCTTCTTAAAAACTCGAGGTTTTTTGCGATTTCTGCGGCTCGCGCGACCCTCTGCGGGGATCGGCGTGGTCGAGGTGCAAAAACTCGGTTTTTTGCGATTTCTGCGGTGCTCGCGCGACCCTCTGTGGGGATCGGCGTGGTCGAGGTGCAAAAACTCGAGGTTTTTTGCGATTTTTCAAGTTCACGCGCCACCCTGCGGGGATCGGCGTGGTCGAGGTGCAAAAACTCGAGGTTTTTTGCGATTTCTGCGGTGCTCGCGCGACCCTCTGCGGGGATCGGCGTGGTCGAGGTGCAAAAACTCGAGGGATGTTTAACCTGCTCGCGCGACCCTCTGCGGGGATCGGCGTGGTCGAGGTGCAAAAACCCATGGTTTTTTTGCGATTTCTAAAGTTCCCGCGCGACCCTCTGCGGGGATCGGCGTGGTCGAGGTGCAAAAACCCATGGTTTTTTGCGATTTCTGCGGTGCTCGCGCGACCCTCTGCGGGGATCGGCGTGGTCGAGGTGCAAAAACTTGAGGTTTTTTGCGATGTTTAACCTGCTCGCGCGACCCTCTGCGGGGATCGGCGTGGTCGAGGTGCAAAAACTCATGGTTTTTTTGCGATTTCCAACATGCCCGCGCGACCCTCTGCGGGGATCGGCGTGGTCGAGGTGCAAAAACTCGAGGTTTTTTGCGATTTCTGCGGTGCTCGCGCAACCCTCTGCGGGGATCGGCGTGGTCGAGGTGCAAAAACTCGAGGTTTTTTGCGACTTTTGTTGTTCGAACTGGTCCTCGGGAGGTGTCTCGTGGTTCGCGCGCCTGCTCCCGGAACCGGCGGGTCGCGGGTTCGATTCCTCCCTGGTCCGCGGGCGGGCGTCGCAAGATGCAACTTGCATTTTAAAGCAACTTGCGCAGAGCAACTTGCGCAGAGCAAGTTGCACAGAGCAACTTGCGCAGACCAACTTGCACCGACCAGTTTGCGCAGAGCGCTTTGCCTAGAGCAACTTGCAAGAGCACTTGCGCGCAGGCTATGCACAGAGAATTGCAGGGAGCAACTTTGCACGGAGTTGCAGGGAGCGCAATTTGCACAGAGCAACTTGCAGGGAGCAACTTGCCGGAGCAACTTGCGCGGTGCAACTTGCGCAGAGCAACTTGCACAGTGCAACTTGCGTAGAGCAACTTGCGCAGACCAACTTGCACCGACCAGTTTGCGCAGAGCACCTTGCCTGGTGCTGTCTCGCGCTTGCTTCACGAATGCTTCGTGTAGGGAAAAAGAACGCATCCTGCAGCGTAGGGCCGACCTCGCTTGCTATGCGAGGTTATTGCTTTCGGTCCAAACCGTGGTTCTAGTTGGTTTGGCAATTTCCTCCATGCCGTTTTGATCTTTTGCAACTCAGCCTTCTTCCGCAGCCCGAATATTTGGTTTTCAATTACCCACGACCAGTTCGATCTGCATGTGCGACCACCTTTCTAAAACATGCGTTTCTCAGCAATATGTTCGGACCGGCTCCTCCAAAGTCACCGACTCCGAAGCCTGCATCAAAGAGAAGGGCATCACCACTGAGGGATTCTCCTGTCCATGATGAACAAGAAGAACTTGATGACATCCCCACGGAGCAGATGAACTATGAAGATCCTACAGCATCCAACGCTCAAGCAACCAAGGATGTCAACATGGATCAGGCCGATTACGATCGCGAATCCGACTCTATGGCGGTCGAAGGACAGTGAGATCAAATAGGTCAGCCCATCATTTGGCGTCTTTACAGACTCAACTTGTCTAGCGTGCCAACTCCACATTGGCTGTGTCACCAGGTACAAAATCTTGGCATGGTTGAATAAGTCTTCCGTCATCAAGTGATACGCCAACTTAAACCCTTTCATGCATTCTTTCAGCTTGCTCAGCTCCGCAAGGTCTTCGGACGACCCTGCGGCGTTGTTCAGCTTCACGTGCAAAGCAGGCTGTTCCTTCCCCAAGAATGGCACTAAGGCCTGATGACTTTCTTGGGGATCTGAACTTGGCACTGGATCTGCGTCCATCGTCAATGCCGCCAAATGTGGCCTTGAGCACCATCTTCAGCGCGTGGAATCAAATGATTGGTTCCAGGAAATCCAGCGTGACATTTTCACCATGCTTTTTCCTGGAGGCACTCGACATCTCTGAAAAGACAAAGTTCCACAGTGCATTATCATCCACATTCTGGTCCAGCCCAAAGTCCTCCAGAATTGCGCCCTTGTGCTGGGCCAGGGAGCTGTGGGGCTGGCAGGGGTGGCATTTGCTTCGAAAAAACACATGATCCATACTCGGTGTGACCAAATACACCGCGTCGTCAGGGTTACAAGCTTGCCAGCAACCAGGCCTTCAATGGGCAGCTCCTTCGTGCTCAACTGCACACCGCTTACATTTGTCCATCAACTACAAGCGCTTTGGAAGTGGAGGGTTCTGTGAGCAGAAGAAGCAGATGCTCGACACGTTTCTGGAAACTCATGACACAAGCTTCCCAGTGTGAGGAGCCAGCTCTCCAGTTGCGCTGCATACTTGTTCCTGGCCAGACAACTTCTGCTTGCCAGAGCTTTCGTTCGACCCTCGCGCGACCCTCTGCGGGGATCGGCGTGGTCGAGGTGCAAAAACTCGAGGTTTTTTGCGATTTCTGCGGTGCTCGCGCGACCCTCTGCGGGGATCGGATCGGCGTGGTCGAGGTGCAAAAACTCGAGGTTTTTTAGCGAATTTCTAAAGTTCTGGGTTTTTTCGCGACTCCCTGCGGGGATCAGCAGTGGTCAGAGGATCAAAAAACTCGAGGGGTTTTTTGCGTTTTTTGTCGGCGGTGCTACGCGCGACCCTCTGCGGGGATCGGCGTGGTCGAGGTCAAAAAAATCTCGAGGTTTTTTGCGATGTTTAACCTGCTCGCGCGACCCTCTGCGGGGATCGGCGTGGTCGAGGTGCAAAAACTCGAGGTTTTTTGCGATTTCTGCGGTGCTCGCGCAACCCTCTGCGGGGATCGGCGTGGTCGAGGTGCAAAAACTCGAGGTTTTTTTGCGACTTTTGTTGTTCGAACTGGTCCTCGGGAGTTGTCTCGTGGTTCGCGCGCCTGCTCCCGGGACCGGCGGGTCGCGGGTTCGATTCCTCCCTGGTCCGCGGGCGGGCGTCGCAAGAAGATGCAACTTGCATAAAGCAACTTGCGCAGAGGAACTAGCGCAGAGCAAGTTGCACAGAGCAACTTGCGCAGACCAACTTGCACCGACCAGTTTGCGCAGAGCGCCTTGCCTAGAGCAACTTGCGCAGAGCAACTTATGCAGAGCAACTTGCACAGAGCAACTTGCACAGAGCAGCTTGCACAGAGCAACTTGCAGGGAGCAACTTGCACGGAGCAATTTGCACAGAGCAACTTGCAGGGAGCCACTTGCAGGGACCAACTTGCACGGAGCAACTTGCGCGGAGCAACTTGCGCCGAGCAACTTGCACAGCGCAACTTGCGTAGAGCAACTTGCGCAGACCAACTTGCACCGACCAGTTTGCGCAGAGCACCTTGCCTGGTGCTGTCTCGCGCTTGCTTCACGAATGCTTCGTGTAGGGAAAAAGAACGCATCCTGCAGCGTTGGGCCGACCTCGCTTGCGATGTTATGCTTTCGGGCCAACCGTGGTCTAGTTGGTTTTTCAATTCCTCAATGCCGTTTTGATCTTTTGCACTCAGCCATTCTTCCGCAGCCGATTTGGTTTTCAATACCCCGACCAGTTCGATCTTGCATGTGCAACACCTTTCTCAACATGCTGTTTCTCAGCAATATGTTCGGACCGGCTCCTCCAAAGTCACCGACTCCGAAGCCTGCATCAAAGAGAAGGGCATCACCACTGAGGGATTCTCCTGTCCATGATGAACAAGAAGAACTTGATGACATCCCCACGGAGCAGATGAACTATGAAGATCCTACAGCATCCAACGCTCAAGCAACCAAGGATGTCAACATGGATCAGGCCGATTACGATCGCGAATCCGACTCTATGGCGGTCGAAGGACAGTGAGATCAAATAGGTCAGCCCATCATTTGGCGTCTTTACAGACTCAACTTGTCTAGCGTGCCAACTCCACATTGGCTGTGTCACCAGGTACAAAATCTTGGCATGGTTGAATAAGTCTTCCGTCATCAAGTGATACGCCAACTTAAACCCTTTCATGAATTCTTCCTTTTTCCCGAAAGCATGGCGAAGGGTTCTTCCGCTGGGTTCACTTGAGTTGTTCTCACGAGAGTCATTACAAGGTGTCATTGCAAGGAATCATCATCATGAAAGTCATTGCAAGGAGTCATTGCAAGGAGTCATTGCAAGGAGTCATTCATTGCAAGGAGTCATTGCAAGGAGTCATTGCAAGGCAGTCATTGCAAGGAGTCATTGCAAGGAGTCATTGCAAGGAGTCATTGCAAGGAGTCATTGCAAGGAGTCATTGCAAGGAGTCATTGCAAGGAGTCATTGCAAGGAGTCATTGCAAGGAGTCATTGCAAGGAGTCATTGCAAGGAGTCATTGCAAGGAGTCATTGCAAGGAGTCATTGCAAGGAGTCATTGCAAGGAGTCATTGCAAGGAGTCATTGCAAGGAGTCATTGCAAGGAGTCATTGCAAGGAGTCATTGCAAGGGTGTCATTGCAAGGAATCATTCATGAAAGTCAAGGAGTCATTGCAAGGAGTCATTGCAAGGAGTCATTGCAAGGAGTCATTGCAAGGAGTCATTGCATGGAGTCATGAGAGTCATTGCAAGTTGCAAGGAGCAAGCGCATGGAGTCAAGTGCAAGTTGCAAGTGCATGGAGTCAAGTGCAAGTGGCAAGCGCAAGGAGTCAAGTGCAAGTTGCAAGTGCAAGGAGTCAAGTGCAAGTTGCGAGCGCATGGAGTCAAGTGCAAGTTGCAAGTGCAAGGAGTCAAGTGCAATTGACTTGCGAGGAGGTAAAATCTCTTCTTAAAAACTCGAGGTTTTTTTGCGATTTCTGCGGCTCGCGCGACCCTCTGCGGGGATCGGCGTGGTCGAGGTGCAAAAACTCGGTTTTTTGCGATTTCTGCGGTGCTCGCGCGACCCTCTGTGGGGATCGGCGTGGTCGAGGTGCAAAAACTCGAGGTTTTTTGCGATTTTTCAAGTTCACGCGCCACCCTGCGGGGATCGGCGTGGTCGAGGTGCAAAAACTCGAGGTTTTTTGCGATTTCTGCGGTGCGGTCTTCAGCCAGGTGCTGTGCGAAAGGAGATGTTGCGCAGCCGTTTGAGCCAGAGCTGCAGGAGCAGTTCCTTGTGTTTTGCAATGTGGCCGTCCGGATTTTAAAACCCGCCTGTGCGGCGGAGAAGTTCAAGAAGTCAGAAGCTTTCAAACGCATAGTCTGATCGTGCAGCTGAATTACACGCAAGCCAGACATTTTTGGCATGTGCTGAAGCTTTTTCACAGATTGCATGTGTGGGTCTCTGCGTCAGAAGCGATCTGCGAATCAGCGGTTTCCATCATGCGCTACCTGGAGGAGAAGCACTCTGTCGGACGACCTCTGTGGACCGCTTTTTTGGTGGATGAGAGCTGCCAATGGTGGTTTATGCACTCTAGAGACGCAGCGCGTGAGTTTGGCATGGAGGATGACGTGATTGATGCAGCCAACCTTGATGAGGTTCAAGAAGGCCTATTGATGGTTGGCACGGAGTTTCTAGGTGAGAGAGATTGATGTTGGAGGGAGGGAGTTTCAAGCACAGGCTGCCAACCAGCTGGCTACCTTAAGAAGAAGATCGACAGGACCGGCGAAGGCTATGTGATTTGGCCGGACCCCAAGCACATTGACATCAAGATTGGTGGGCGCAAGAAGACACCAGCGAGGAGCGACCTTGGGAAAAGAGATGACAGTGCAGAACTGTGAGAGACGGAGACCTTGCAGTTCAGGCCCGTTGTCAAAAGATGCTCTGGATCGTAGATTGGAGGTCAAAGGCCTGTATGGCTTTTCTTCAGGGAGATCAACAAAAAAGGTGCATAGGCCCGTGAAGGGCGTTCCGGACGCGACTGACAGCGAGCCGGAGGTGAGTGCCACGAAGCCGAGAAAGCCCAGGTATAGGAACAAAGCAATCCGGATAGCCCCATCTGGAACTAAGAGCGCAAGGCAGTACACGAAATGCAGTAAGTGCTGTGGATTTGAAGGCAGCATGTCAGAATGATTCCCTCTTCCAGTCACACCCACGGCATGAGATTGAAGTACTTGTCAAGGTTGAACCGACCGCCGCACAGGCTCTAATTGCCAAGGAATCAAAACAGTCCGCTGCCGCTCGACAAAAATAGAAAATTGTACGTTGAAGAAAAGTAGAAATTGAACCAGCCGGCGTGGGTTTTCACACTTGCAATTTGTCTAGGGGGAATTTCTCGATCCCGCGTTACACCTTGAAGGCAAATGGGTAGGGTTCAGGCCGGCCTGATTTAGCTTGCTTGTTCTCAGCAGTGGTTAAAGGCGCAAAAACATGTGAAACTGAGGGTTGTCCTTCCCCCCCATTTTTGTGCGTTTGGAATTGAAGGGCAGAGTGTTTGTTGAAGGCCGGGGAAAGCATATTTGGGCCGGATACGCTCTTGAGTGTCCAACTGAATTCCTGAAAGTGGTATGTGCTAAAATAGCGGACCCAAAAAATGGCGCGGCGTGGCGCGGCTTTCCGCTTGAATTCCGGCTGTTTACCTTCCATCGAGCTCAGGCTAGGAACTACACTTACATGACGCGAAGCGGTTCTCGACTTGACTCGGCTGACGTGGAAAGGGCGGATTGGAGCACTGGGTGACTGGCCCCCCCTCCCCCAAAAATCTTCGAGCTCCACACTAAAACCTGCAAAGCACAACAACGCACCTAGCCGTTGCAATTCGCAGGTCAATTGGCCCGGGGATGCCGCTGATAAAAACAAGTTTTTGGTTCCCATATGCCCAGGGCAAGCCAGTTCTATGAAAACGCACTGCTTGCGCATCTTTGTGTTGGGTTGCGCCCGAAAAGGCTTATAAAAATTAGGGGAGGGTTCCGCGTGTGCCCTAGGACTTGTTTTTTAGAACAATAGTGGGGTAACCCCTGTTTGAACTCAGTGTTGTTAGGCCACCTTGTTGGTTTGCTCACACTAGCATTGCCGTCCGGCGCACTCCGGGAAGCACATGGCTGCGAAGATGTGGCTGGCGCCAGCCGCCGCTCTTGGCCTTGCGCACGTGGTTTTCCACTGGTGGATATGGAGCTGGCAGTTCGAGGCAACCCGGTCAAACAAACATAGTGTCGGAAAGCAACATTGCGGATTTTGTTTGTTGGTTGTTGACCCCTCTTTTGTGCTTTGTCACTCCGCAGCGGACATTGAATCGAAGTTCGGTGGATTTGCCCACGTCAAGCCTTTCGTGTGAAACCCGCGCGAGGCCTTTCCAAGCTTTCGTGGCACGTACCCCGCCCCATGGCGGACGCTGCGGGCGCACTGGTTGACCCTGCAGCGGCTGTTTCGCTTCGCCACAAGTCCAATTCGCCGTCTTCCGGACTTTTACATAATTGGTGCACCAAAGGCTGGCACCAGCGCGCTGTATTCATATCTGAGCTTGCACCCTGCAGTGAAGGAGCCTTTCATGAAGGAATCTCGGTTTCTGTCCGGGATGTGCGGAAGCCGTCTGTCCGGCCTCTTGTATCGATCTCTTTTCCCTACTTGGTGGGGAAGCCGTGGTTGCCTTACCTTTGACAGTGACGCCACAGCCTCACTGCAGCCAGCGCTTGCGGCGGCCATGTACAAGCAGCTTACGCCCAACGCGAAGATTATCCTCTCGTGCCGAGAACCCTGCAGCGGGGTGTTCTCCATGTACAAGATGAGGTCCCGGATCAAGGGCCGCGGAGAACATCACTTGAGCTTCCGGGACATGTGGCCTTGGCGCTAAATACGCTCCTTCCCCCCCCTCCCCGTTTTTTGTGAGCTGATGTGAGCGCGTTTCCGTAGGTTATTTTGGCTGGGTTTCGCTGGGTTTCTCCCTCTGTTGCTCGTGGTGTAAACGATACAGCCTGGTGAGGTACGCTTTTGACACCTTGCTTGGCGGGTTAGCGCTGCAAGTTTGCTCCCAACCTGAACAATTTTCCAAAAGAAGGTTAACCATGGTTAACCTGTATACTTCAGGGGTTCGGAGACTGAGTGACTGAGGTATGACCTGGAGATGGGTTTGAGCACCTCTGTGGAGTGGCAAAATCTCGAGGACCTGGCGGCTGCGCTGGACCGAAACGAATCCGTGGCCATCACTTTGGGCTTGGCGCGCTGCGTGCTCTGCTCGTCGACGCTTGGTCAGGCGCTGTTTTTTAATCACCGTTGAGAAATTGCAGGGAGACTTACAGCATGAGGTCATCTTTTTAAGGTTCCCAGTTCCTCTTGGTCAGGGAATTTCAAGGGAGAATACCTCAGAAAATCGGGTCAGGTCCCATTGCCTTGCGCTTCACTATTGATGTACCAAGGATGATCCGCGGCTTTCACTACGCAGACATTCTGCTGGAGTTCTACCGCCGCTTCAAGCCTGAAAACGTGTTGATCATCCGCTTCAAGGATGCTCTTCCAGATCTGATGATCTCCACCCCAAGGTCCATTTGGGGGTTTCTCCAATGGAGCTCTTTGTCACGGGAAGCCAAAATTCAGGGATTGAAAACGCTGATTTCCTTTGCGAGGACCTGGCAGCAGACACCGAAAGCACAGTGAGGCGCATTTTTAGTTTCCTGGACCTCCCCGACATCCCGCTGCCGGATTTGACCACGATCCACCCCCAGGATGTCATGGACATCGCCCTTGAGGAGGAGGCGCAAACTGCCGAGCTCTCCCAGGCTGACCGGTCCTTGCTGGAAGCGTACTTCCAGGAGAGAAAGTGGAGACAATCTGTTTGACAATTGCAAGGAGGTTTCGAGTTTGGGGCTTGTTCTGCTTGTTCTTGTGCACGATTCCGATGGTGTGCCCCAGGTTCGGAATCAGGACTTTGCCAAGCTGATGGGGAAGCCGCTGGAAGAACTGTGGTGACAAGAATCTGCCCTACACTCCCCTTCGTAGGGTAGAAATCTGAAAGAAATCTACTCATCCGATTTTTTGGAAATGGGCTTCTTTGTTTGCAGCGTTCGCCGCCAGCGCACATAGAGCTTGACTAGTCGAACCTTGGGATGGGCGGAACGAAACAAGCAACATTTTTGACCGGATTTTGAGATGTGCAGAAGGTTTTGACGGAGGGAGCGGGAAATACGCTTTCGACGGCAGTCAATTTGAGCACTTGCAGAAAGGCGCTCTGCGGTTTCCCAGCCATGCTGCCTCAGCCCCACAGCCAAGCAACATGACTTTTCACATTGGCAGCAGCATTTCAGGCATCCTAGAGGTGATTGAAAACTGATGCAGATGTCAGTCCTGGCCTTAGCATTTTGCTCCAGGTTGTGCCTTTGTTTGGAGTCTGAAGGGTCATTTTAGTTTGAGATATGTTGACTCTTGCGGCCTTGATGCTGCTGAGTGCTCCGGTGTTCGCGTTTTCCTTGTGTCCAAAAGACAATCCTGGATGCAGCGGACAGACCATAGACATCGACTCCAGCATTTGGCGGGCTCCTGCAGACAAATACGATTTGCCTGGAAACGGCAAGGGATTGACAACCCTAACAGAGTTGAACTCGGTCATCATGGGCCACGCGAAGACACAGATCATCTTGGCTGGGAGCCGCTTGGGTCTCTTTGAATTTCTTCATAAGGGACAGCAGACCAAGACGGTCATCGAGCAAGCCCTTGGCCTGAAGCGCTTGGATGGCAGCACACGGCCCATTGACGCACTGCTTCTGGGCACCACATCACTCGGCCTCACCCTTTTGGACAATCGCGACAAGACATACCGAAACTGCCCCGTCATTGAGGCATTGCTGGTGTCCGGGGGCTGGAAAACCATTGCAGACCTCATCGACCTCGAAGGCATCATCAAGTACAAGGGGGAGTTCCACTATGTGGAGTCCTTGAAGCAGGACACAAACGTGGGGCTGCAAGAGTGGCCAGGCACTGCAGACAACCTGTACGCCAGGCTGCCTGATACACCTGGGGCGCAGAAGATCTTCTACGATTTGATGAACTCGTTCACTGCCTACTCGGTTCCTTGTGTGTCCAATGTCTCTGCAGTGGCAAGGTCTGCGAAGAAAATGCTTGATGTTGGCGGAGGCAAGCTGGGGTTTTGTGTGTTTTGCTTGGCAAGGAAGTGACCGGGCTTAAGAAAGATCTGCCCAGGCGCTGGACACGGTGCCATCCACATGGCAAATAACTTCCCAAAGCTGGAGTTGACGCTGTGGGACCAGCACGAGACAGTGGCCATCCCCAAGGCACTGATCCACAGTGCCGGCCTGGACGCTCGGATTGGGCTGCGGGCAGGCAGCTTCCTCAGTGACCCCTGGCCGGATGCAAAGAGCCACGACGCTGTGCTCTTCATGCATCAGTCGGTGATTTGGTCCAAGAAGATCCTGTTAGAGGTGTTCAAGAAGGCCTTTGACATGCTTCCGCCCGGGGGTGGCATCGTGATCTTTAACAGCTTCGCCAACGATGACCTGGACGGCCCTGAGTGGGCAGGCTTGGACAGCGTGTACTTCCAGAGTATCCCGGTGAGCTCTGGGGGATACATATGGTCCATGGGCCAGGTGGAGGAGTTTCTCAAGGCGGTCGGCTTCCAAAATCCTTTGCGTCACAACTGTGACCTTTGGACGCCCCACGCCGTCCTTGAGGCGTACAAGCCGGACTGTGAGAGCAGCTCGTGCGTAGCGTAGGAGTTTGCGCATTTGCATCAGCCGTAAACGGTTTCCACGCAGAAGCGCAAGCGGTAGATATTTTTAGGATTTTTGCCGCTATTTTGACAAAGTGTTATTCCTCACTCCTCGTTGATGTCGATCGAGGCCATTCAATCCCATATTCAATCGCATAAGGACGAAAAGTGCCAGCGAAACTCAAGATGTCACTGCCTTGGACTGTGCTTCTCGCTTTCTACCTCCACATTTGGGCATGTTATCAACCAACCAGAGTGAGACCCCACAAGTCCTTGTCGTATTCAGAACCTCACTGAACATGTTCAAGAGTCCCATTCAGGATTGGGCGCCATAGCGCGCTGAACCCAAGCTTCACCACACCTTATTTTCTGGAGTTCTTGGAAACTCCCAGCTACATACTGGCAACATCACAAAGAGTGTGAACATGCAACCATTGGGCTCACGGTTCAACTGTTAGCTTAGATCCATAACCTTGATTGCGGATCATAGCTGGCATAGACACAAAAGATCGAGCTTGCGGATCGAGCGCTGTTTCGAGGATATTTGAATTCCCGCCTCTATCCGGGGGGACAACACAACCTGTGTTGTCAGGGTATCAAAGAAACCCCTCGGTTTCTCAGGTTATCAGCCGGGCTTGCCCCACGTGCTGTGAGACAAAGATTGATTCGAAGCTAGAGGCCTTGAACCCAGCTTCATATTGAATCATTCGATTTATTGCCAAGTGGTACAACACTTACGTGACGATGTCTGACGGGAGATCTTCGATTACATTCGCGGCACCTGCTGCCGGACTATCGTTGTGAGTGCTGGGCCCGCGGCAGCTAGCCAGCAAGGTGATGCCGGCGTTGACCATGGGAGCAAGGACTTCCTCCCGATCGAGAGTACCGTCAGATGAAGATGATGGACGGACAAGAATCCGAAAATCTCGTAAAGGAGAGAAGTCATCCTCCCCAAGGGGTTCCCCAAGTGACCCCAGAAGGCGGATCAAGAACTTGATGATGTTTCGCGGAAAGCACAGAGGAAGGCAGAAGTACAGATGAACGAGGCTGCAGAGCAGCATGATCAGGCACTGAAGGAGGAATGTGCATCATTACAATTGTCTGTCAAAGACCTGGAATCCGATGAGGCAGGAAGCTTACAGAGAGGGTTCTAGGACTTGAGGATCAAGCTGAATCATGAGAACGAACGTCTTCGAGACTCAATGAAACAAGAAGAATCGACCATGCAGGCCAAATTGAAAGGCACTTGTCCGGGTTCCGATCTGCAGAATACTGGCGCTAGGCGGGATCGCCGCATCCTGCCAACACGTTTGACAGTAGTTTCCCCTGCCACATGTCCAGTTGGAATCTTAGTCTCAGTGTCCGCATCGGTGGAGGTTGCCGGCTTGACGGGTGAAGTGGACCCTTTTCGTGACCCCAAACTTGGGCAGCGTGATTGGTCCTTCACTAGCTCATCGTACCGTTCGGTCAATTCATCAAGTTCGTCTTGCGCATCGTTCCTGTGGTTCCTGAGTCTCTCGCACGTACTACGCAAAGATGTTGTAGGGCGTCAAGCCGCCAGATATTCAAATCCCAAGCGTTCTGGAGGGGGGGGCAAATTAACAGCGGAGACCGAAGGTCTGATGTGGTATGTCCTCAACAGACTACTCGCCCGAGAACGAATCCTGTCTTCCGCAATGCTGAAGTCCCAGACCGTCTGGGAGATCGAGGATAAGATCTCATCTGTCGGAGAAGGAGAAGGAGATCATGAGATCTACAGAGGTGAGCGGACTGGAGTCGTCAAGCTTCCGTTTTGAGCTCGTGACAGAGGAGTTGAAGGAGCGCATGGCCGAGAATCTCGGGCCAAGAAGTCTTGGACGTTAATAGAGGTGAACTCGATCGCGTTGGAACTCCGTGGCTGCACGCCCGGCTCGGCGGTCCACGTGGGCGATGCGCCGGAATACCTCTGCGACCAACGCAAGCGTGGGAGGGAGGGAGATCTTGTCAACAACGGTCGTCGCGATCGTTGCATACTTTGCGCGGGAGCGGCGAGCTTCGACGGGTACGGGAACAAGAGCGAACAGTTCCGTATGGCGGCTGCCGACCTCTTTGAGAGGGTCACTGATACACCGCTTCAGAACCCGGTCGACGATTTGAGAGAGTTCGTCCATCGCGTTAAAGGAGTCACCATCTCAAAAGGCTTTTTCGCACTTGGCGGTGATCCCATTTCCGGCTGATGAAGGGCTGTCATTGCTTCGTCATAACAAGGGGGAGACTATATTTCCTGAATTGTATCATCGAGGGAGATTTCCCACCAGCTACTGCTGCTCATCTACTGCCTCTGAAATTTGTATCCTGTCATCCCACAAGTTTGGACCAGGCAGATTCTCTTACCAGCTGCTGCTCATCTACTCCCTTTGTACCCTGCCATTCCACAAGTTTTGGCCAGGCAGATTTCTCACCAGCTACTGCTGCTCATCTGCCCCCTGTCCAAAATTGTCGGCAAAACACATGGAACTTTGAGTCTCGAAAAAAACCCACGACACGCCACGACACACCGCGACACTTTAGAGAGATGTCTCTTAGAGGAAAAGTAGTAGCAGCGACACACAGGCTTCTGCAAAGGGCCATGAAGACCAGAAAGCCCACGACACACCACGACACACCACGACACATCACACAAATTCTGAAAAATACAAACTGTGTCGTGGTGTGTCGCGGCGTGTCGTGGGTTTTCTGGGCCGCGCGCTTTTCGCGGTGTGTCGTGGGTGTGTCGCTACTACTTTTCCTCTAGGACACATCCCTCTAGCTATGATCCGGGCCAGTTTTCTGAAAGTGTCGTGGTGTCGTGGCGCGTCGTGGGTTTTTTTCGGTGCTCAAAGTTCCAATTTGTTTACAAGGCAGATGAGCAGCAGTAGCTGGTGAGGCCTAAACTTGGCAGGCACAAAAGGAATAGATGAGCAGCAGCAGCTGGTAGAGAATCTGCCTGGTCCAAACTTGTGGGATGATAGGGTGGGAAATCTCCCTGAGATGGCAGGATACAAATAAACGTGAGCAGCAGTAGCTGGTGGGGAAGCTGTTTGGTCTAAACTGGTGGGATGGCAGCAGTAGCTGGTGGGAAACATCCCTGGTCTAAACTGGGAAGGCAGGATACAAATTTCCAAGGCAGTAGGTGAGCAGCAGTACTGGTGGGAAATCTGTTTTGTCTAAACTGGTGGGATAGCAGGGTACAAATTTCAAAGGCAGTAGGTGAGCAGCAGTAGCTGGTGGGAAATCTCCCTGGTCTAAACTGGTGGGATGGCAGAATACAAGTTGCAAAGGCAGTAGGTGGGCAGCAGTAGCTGGTGAGAAATCTCCCTGGTCTAAACTGGTGGGATGGCAGGATGCAAATTTGAAGGGTAGTAGGTGAGCAGCAGTAGCTGGCAACAAATCTCCCTGGTCTAAACTGGTGGGATGGCAGGATACAAATTTCAACTGCAGTAGGTGAGGACCAGTAGCTGGTGGGAAATCTGTTTGGTCTAAACTGGTTGGATGGCAGGATACAATTTTCAATTGCAGTAGAGCAGCAGTAGCTGGTGGGAAATATCCCTGGTCTAAACTGGTGAGATGGCAGGATACAAATTTCAAAGGCAGTAGGTGAGCAGCAGTAGCTGGTGGGAAATCTGTTTTGTCTAAACTGGTGGGATGGCAGAATGCAAATTTGAAAGGCAGTAGGTGAGCAGCAGTAGCTGGTGGGAAATCTCCCTGGTCTAAACTGGTGGGATGGCAGAATACAAGTTGCAAAGGCAGTAGGTGGGCAGCAGTAGCTGGTGAGAAATCTCCCTGGTCTAAACTGGTGGGATGGCAGGATGCAAATTTGAAGGGTAGTAGGTGAGCAGCAGTAGCTGGCAACAAATCTCCCTGGTCTAAACTGGTGGGATGGCAGGATACAAATTTCAACTGCAGTAGGTGAGGACCAGTAGCTGGTGGGAAATCTGTTTGGTCTAAACTGGTTGGATGGCAGGATACAATTTTCAATTGCAGTAGAGCAGCAGTAGCTGGTGGGAAATATCCCTGGTCTAAACTGGTGAGATGGCAGGATACAAATTTCAAAGGCAGTAGGTGAGCAGCAGTAGCTGGTGGGAAATCTGTTTTGTCTAAACTGGTGGGATGGCAGAATGCAAATTTGAAAGGCAGTAGGTGAGCAGCAGTAGCTGGTGAGAAATCCCCCTGGCCAAAACTCGTGGGACAAAGGCAGTCGGTGAGCAGCAGTAGCTGGTGAGAAATCTCCCTGGTCTAAACTCGTGGTATGGCAGGACACAAAGGCAGTAGGTGAGCAGCAGTAGCTGGTGAAAAATCTCTGTGGTGTCTAAACTCGTGGGATGGCTCGAGCGGCAACTGCCGCCTGCAAACATCAAAGTCTCATAATTTCTATGCGTGTATACAAGGTTTCAATGTTATTTAGCAGTTATCTGTGCAAATATATCAATAATTGCACAACATTATGTCTCCTACAACTGTTGACTTGCAAAAGCTAGGAAATCCCTAAAAAATACAACTGTTTTAACTGCTTTAACTGCTTTCAGCCCTGAAAAATATCTGTTTTAACTGTTTTAACTGTTTCGATTTTCATGCAGCTCGTCAGCACTAAAACAGTTATCCCAGTTAGCAACTGATGCAACTGGTGACCAACAACACTAAAACATTCATTACCATTACGAAGGAGGCAACAAAGCACATCAGCAAACTTATACATATCTGACAGGGGATGAAGGAAAAACTAGAGTGTCATAACGCGAAGGAAGACTTTGCCATTTAAAAAAAAATACACCAGCATAGAACCCAGATAGCACACCACGGCTACGAACCACGACGCAGCATCATAATAATTCCCGCTGCATGATGATGATTGCTAAGAATCTCCGAGCTGCAGGGGCAGGTTCTGAGGGTCACCCTATTCTTTCCCCTCCTTTAAGGCCCCTTGAACCTTTGCAGGGATGATGTTGTTTTGAGGGCAGCCGACATGTGCGTGTGACTGCATTTGCCTCAAGCCCTTGTTCAGAGAATCAAGGCGAAACATCCAATATACAGACCCCCTTTTACCAACGACCACTGTTACACGACTCCATTGTCAAGGGTATTGGTCACCCCACGGGAATCGAGCCCCAACTGCCTTGTCATTGACTACGTGGTTGACTCACCTCCTGGCAGGTTATCAGCCGTAAGCTTACAATTTGGTCCCAGCGGTGGATTGCAACTGCGGTACAATACAACCTTTTGAAATCATATTTAGAGCTGTGCAATGGATTCTTCCGGAAGCCCAGGGGCAACCTTTGGAAATGACAGTTCCAGCGGTTCCACAGGTATGTTTGCTGTGCCGGCAATCGCGGACTCACGACCAATCACATTCATCCTGGAAAGAAGTTGGTCGTGCTGTGTGGTCCAGGGACGGAAAAAAGAAGAAATCGTCATCAGCTTCATTATCGACACCGAGAAGGAGTGTGAAGGGCGTGATGAGTCCTGTGAGAAAGGAAAAGGGGCGATCGAAGTCGCCTACAGGCTCCAGATCACTCAGGAGAACAAGACCCTCAGACAGGAAGTGGAAGAGGCTATGCGCAATTTGGCTATGCTACGGGAGTCATATGAACGTGACGACCATGGCAATGTCACGCGCATTCAGGAACTGGAACGGAGAGCAGTATGCCGGAACAACAAGTAGCCCATATCCTCAAAAGATCCGACGAACAACTTCGAGAAGCTGCTCAATACATTGACATTCAACGTGGGAAGACAAAACTATCCGAAGATCAGGCACAACATCTTGTGAGGATCTACGGAGAGTATCAAGAAGAAGCCCGACTCAAGGTCCTCGAGTACGAGAAGCGACACCAAGAGATGGCCGCAACCGTTGATCTGTTTGAATATCGAATCAGATGCGAGGAGGAAAGCTCATTGGTTAGCAAGAACAAGGCTGAGCAAGAGAGGAGAAGTGTTCCTTCCGAAATCGCACAGTATCAATCGGTGATCAACTCCTATCAGGTGTACGGACTCGCAGAACGAGGAGATTACTAGTCGTGGTTTGCGTGACACATTGTTGCCGCAGCCAACAATGGCGATTGATGACGAGCCACAAGATACATTGGTGAGCAAAGCAAATGATGCCATCAGGTACGCCGAACAAGAAGCCCATTGCGCACGGGTTGCCGTGAGCGAGCGGGATGAGATGTATCTGATCGGACAACGCGCAGCGCAGGAACCAAGATCGCAAGAGATCGAGCTCATCAAGGAAATGCATTACATGATCGCGCCACGCTGAGGGATCGGGAGTTCGACGACGTGACTTGCGAACTCGCCGCATCAAGGCAAAAGGCCAGCGACGCGCATTCCGATTACCTCAGTCAAGCAATTTGATGCGGCGCAAAGGGTTCTATGACCAGTTGACGCCAAGACGTTCAAGACATATGATCATCGACAACACCTTGCATATAGTCACAAGAAGGCACTCGTCAGAGCCGAGATTATGAGCGAGGCGGGTATGACAAGGAGGATGACGAGATTACGGAAGGAGTCGTGCAATGGAAGAGGAAGCACGGGCAACCTATCAGTCTATTCGCCCTGTCTGCGAACCAATGCAAGGGAGTAAAATGGCTAATGGACACAGGGTGCGGTCATGATTTGATCGGCAAATCATGGCAAATCCAAGGCGGCCTCCCTCGGTGTTGACATTGTTCAGGACAAGGACGAGATTGTCTTCCAAACGGCAAATGGTACTACGTCCACTTCGGATTCTATCAAGTACTACGTGAATGAGCTGAAGGAAACAGTCCAACCCTTTGTTCTAGATGAGACGCCGACGGTGTTATCTATTGGTCGACGATGCATGAAGATGGGATATTCTTTTCACTGGATTTGTGGGAAGTTGCCGTTCATGATAACGCCTGAGAAGGAGATAGTTCATCTACACGTCAAGGATGATATTCCCTATTTGGTTGCGGACAACGCGCAAGAGCAACACGAACTACAAGTTACTCAAATTTCTCAAAGCGTTAGACAACAACATCTTGATTGTATGAACCCAAGATTACAAAGAATGAAACAAATTGATGTAAGTTTAGGTCAAGATCTAGAAGTCTATTTCAAGGAACACAAGCATAGCAAGATATGGCAAATCCTAACGCAACAGTTGCTTCAAGTTCCTCCCAGACGCCAGAGACAGTAGCAAAAGTAATTTAACCACCAACAACCAAAAAAGCAGAAACGAAAGCAAAAGCAAAGGCGATATTGGAAGCGAGAACCACGGAAGATGACGCACAAAAACGACAAGCGCGGGCCAAACGCAAAAGGTAAAATGAAAGAAGAGGAAGGAAACAAGATGCTAAACGCATTACATCACACTCCTGAAATAGCACAAGAAATGGCATCATCACCCTCATCCGGTTTACAACCTGGCAAACATAAAGACGACAAGACACCTGACATAACAAAGCCAAGAAGACAATACCAAAAAAACAGCACCCTCGCGAATGAATATACAACTGCCAAGTCACAGGACTGATGCAGAGCTCATGCAGAAGGTGAGGAAGGACGGGAACTCGATGTGTCACAGTGCTATGAGTGAGGGTTTTTTAGAGTGTTCAAAGTTGTGTGCATCGCCGACGGATCATACCGAGTTCGGAGTTTACCATGATTATGGAACTGGAGCTCAGCGATTCCCGAAGAGCCTCATCAGAAGGATGGAGCATCAAAGGATCGTCGCCCTGTCCAGGGAACTGATCAAGTACCTGCGACACAGGATCGGCAAACCTGTCAATCGGACGATGATCGTGGAAGGAGGCGCGCACAGTGTGCTGACGCCGGATGGGTCAAATTCACCAAGCTACTCAACTGCGTTCAATATTGGAGCACCTCAATGAAGATGAATCCACGACTCCTAAGGGCGGCAATTTGCGTGGAGATGCTCAGGGGGGAGGTCCGACGATACTCGACATCCAGGTACCAATTATGTGCTGGAGGGTAGCAAACGAAGACCGCCAGGAATTTGGGGAAGAGCGCAGCCTGAATGCATGAGACACAGCTTGACTGGATCTCCGGCGCGTGCGGAGTATACGAGTTGCGGAATGCGCGACGTACAATCACACCCCGTTTATTTACCAGAGCGCAATCAAACACCTGTGACCGACTGATGAAGGATTTGCAGAGTACACCAAGGGTCTCAAGACCATCGGCCCCGACGGTCGCATTGAGAACTTCTTCAGCATATTCGCGCCATGGGACAAGCGGAACGTTCTAGGAGACAATATCGCGTTTCTCATGATACTGTTCGTGCCCACAAAGTCTTTGGCCGCGTTCGGCGCGTGTGCGACTCAGACCGGCACGATCGTTACCAAAGCCAAGGTTCCGTTCAAGGAGGTGATGGGAGCGCGGTGTGCCAGGCCTGGACACCGCGAGGTTCGCGACCTTGAGGCCGTGGTGATTCCATCCTTTGTCTTTTCCGTCGGCGTGTGCCGGTTCACGGACACCCGCGGACATGCAGAGATTGACGGACGTGGTTACCCTCTTTTTCCCCTCGGAGACAGAAGCACGGAAGTGGGTGAAAAGAAGTGTGAGAAGGCGGTGACCAACCTCCGAAACTACGTCGTCCTCAACAAAGCACCAGAAAAGCACTTGTCCCACAGTACGCCGGGCGCTTTCACCTATTTCACCTATTGCCTAATGTGCGACGGTTACTTTATTTCTCATGGAGTGGTTCACTACTCTGTCCCAGACAGAGAATCGCGACGGCAAATCCCGCAAGACCTTCCAGGACAACGACAAGATCCATTGCGAACCCGGTGTCCAAGAGACAAGGAGATGCGTGGACCCGCTTGTTGAGGTTATTTCGGGCGCCATTATCAGGTTGTTCGGGAAGGTACTGGGGCCTAAATAACGAGACGGGTGACAAGGAGGCGGTCAGGAGGGCTGGAACGCAGGAGTTCCGAAGTACTTCCCCACTGGCGAGTATTTCCGGCCTCTCCCCATTACACTTGATCAATGGCAGGCGATTTGGATCAGGACCCGGAGCGTACGTGCCATGACACGACAATCGAGGAGTACGTCGACACGAAGGGCGTCATTGACTTGATGGGAGTATTCAGTCTTGGCCTCTATCCTGCACTGGTGTGTTCGGGACGGATTTTCTAGGGAAGAGCCTCAGAGCCTGAAGGACGCTGCCATCAAGACGTACAAGACTCCCAAAGTGCGTGCATCAAGAAACAACGCGCTGGATCAGTTGTTCGATGTTTTCAACATCGTGATCGGGGCCAGCTTCAATGTGGAGACATAATCGTTCTTCCAATCAAACGTGGATGGTATGAAAGGCGCCAAGCGCATCTCCTTCGACTGGATGCGCGCGGCGATGGGCGACAAGACTACTACCCAAGATGTTCTGTTGATGAACTACCACGGAAAGAAGTTCAGCCCAATTCTTCGGACTCAGTGGGAGAACTGCAGCAGATTGAAAGCACAGGGACTGACAATTCAGACCCGGATCCCATTGGCCGATGGTGAGGTTACGATACAACCCATAGTTGGAGAAAAGCAGAAGAAGAAGAAGAAGAAGGGGCGGGTTGATCAGGCCGAACCGAAGGCTCCCCAACGAGGAGAAGGATCCAACTCCCCAAGGTGCTTCAACCCTCATCAGCGCAACGGAGAAAGCCGGGAAAACCGCAATGCCGCACTCTCAACCGGACCGCCGGACAAAGGGAAGGGAAAGGGTGACAGGGGCAAGCAGAAGGGGAAAGGCAAAGGAAAAGACACCAAGAATAAAGGCCTTGCGCCGCCTTGCAGACGGGGCGTGCGGGACCGCACTGACGTGCGTGATACATGCTGGTATGATTACCAGGCTGCGCTGGCCCTGAAGTCATTGAAGGGTATGTCTGACCTGTTGGCCTGGCAATTGAAGCAGTATTCATTTTGGAACCACTCGCCATCTTCAGTCATAGCAAACACACAGGCACTGAAGCCATTGAGTTAGCGGCTGCCCTGCCAGGTGCCCTCCTAAGGGCCATTTGTTCCCATTGTGGATGTGGCGCATGGTGTTCTCGTCTTTGGGACTGCTGCCAGCAGTAGCTGGCTGTGTGCCACATTTGCAGAAGACGGCAGGCTCCTCATGCTCATGACAGTGATGGAATCATTCAGTTTGGGGTGCACCGCCATCGCCATGCACAGCCATGGGGAGGCTGTGCCAAATCCACCTTGCTACGCGGATTGTTGCTGAACTTGGGATCATTCATATCGTGGTCTGACCAGAAGCCATGGGCGTGGCCAAAGCCAGCCACAAGCTCTTGAACATCTTCATCCAGAGCAGGCCCTCCCATCCAAGCAAGCCAGTCATGTGGCAAAAACAAAGCAATAGGTGTCATTTGCACAGACACAGCGCAGTCCACATTGCTCTTCACCAGCACTGGCACATCAGCTATGTATGGGCTTGGCAGGTGGTAGCTGCTTGTCTTGCAGTACTTCAATGTGATCTGCTCAGCAATATGCTGTGGCTGCCTGCCAAAGCTGGCTAGCTCCACAATGTCAGCGCCAGTTGCCCCAGATTTGGTAGCCAGGGCAACGCTTTGAATGGAAGGCCCCTGGGCTGCCACAAGCTCAACGCCAAACAAATGAAGCCGCGCAGGAAAGCCCACCAAAGCTGAACAAGGCCTGCAGCCAAGGTGCAGAAACTCCATTTGCAAACTGCTCTAGCAGGCAAGCAGCCGATGGGCTTAGTTTCTCAGCAGGCTGCTCTTGCACGACCTCATACTTCTTTCTTTTCCACTTTGCCATTGCTTCGCACAAGGGAATGGGGTCAAATGGAGCTGTGGGCTACAAGGGGGGGGGGTTGGCTACCCAGCACTGCTTTTTCCTTGCCGCCAGCCACTCAAAGCTACGAAGAAATGCACATGAAAACTGGAGAACTTGCTCGAGCAGAGCTGGCTCCTACTGCTACTTCTTCGCTTGCTGTTTGCTTTGGCGTGCTTCAGCCTACTCTTGACCTTCACAGAAACTCCTTGCATCAGCGCCACAGCAAAAAAAGCTGGCCTGCGCATCGCTACTATGAAAAGCTGCGAGCAAATTGCTGCAAGTCAAGCCTAATCTCTTTGGGTTGCCCTGCTTCCCAGCGCAATTCACAGTGCACATGCCCCCCTCCCCATGGCCCATAGCGCGTGCAGCATTGTGAAAACTTCGCAAGAACAGAGGGGCTCTCTTAAATGTCAACATGTGGCTAACCGTTACAAGCATGCGAAAAAAAGACCGTCTGGGAACCTGTTTGGAAGCCCTTGGGCAGAGCCCCCAACCCTTTCTGAGCACCAGCATGGCCTACACCTATATTGGTCAACCAACAGAAGCAGTAATGTGTGTTGCAGGGCAATGCTATGTTAGGACTTCTACGTGCAGTGGGCCAGCTCCATTGCGCACTCCGAAGCCTGAACATTGCCCAACGGCAATCCTGCCCCCAGCAGTTGCGCGCGCCAGCTAGCAAACCCAAATCCTCCTGCGCCCCTGCCTTGCGCTCCAAAAGTCTTTGCCATGCAAGTGATGGCAGTTAATGCTCCTGAACTGTAAGCCTGCCTAACTCAGCCAGCCGAAGCTTCTTGTACTTCTTCACTGCCACGGCTGCGTCAAAGAGGACGCCCTTCACAGTCTCCATGGAATTCTTCTTCTTCTCAAACTTCTCCAGCTCCTGGAGGCCGCTGAGGATGGCCGCCTGGTCACGGCTGCCTTCTTTTTTCAATTTCAGCAGCAGCTTCTTCATCCTGTTGATCCTGATGACAAGATCTCAGCCTCAGCTTCCTCAGGGTCTTCCTTCTCTTTTCGCCTTCCTGGCTGTTTGGCCCATTGCGCCAAGTCGAAACATTCTGAAGGCAGCTCCAGGATGTTGAAAGGACTGCGTGGATCATCCTCACTCTCTTCAGGGGAGCTGCTGTCCTCCTTCAGCAACTCAGTGAAGAACTTCTGCTGTTGGGAGCCAGTCTTCTTCTTCTTCTTCTTCTTCTTCTTCTTCTTCTTCTTCTTCTTCTTCTTCTTCTTGGCTGGCACCGTCATCCAGCTGTGCTGCAAATTTGGTGGCTGCCCACCACCCTTGCCAGGAGGAAAGCCACCGCCCCCACCCATCATGAGGTTCAATGGCATCATTCCACCAGCAGGCTGGCGCCGCATGAGGAAGAGCAAGCTTGCCACTAGTGAGATCATGCTGCAAACAAAGCTATCGCAAGACAAAAACAAGCATCAAATGGCTCAAGAGGCTGCCACGCACAGTGCTTGCACGCATGCGCAACGCTTCTACAGAAGCTGTCCCTCAAGTGCATATGCCATCAAGTTGCTGCCAAAGATGCAAAGCATGACTCTGCAGCCAAAGCCATGGAGCTGCAAAGGGATCACCTCTTGCCCTGAGCCGCTTGTGCAGGGCCCAGGGCATGAAACCCATCTCCCCAACAGATTGGCACACAACTGTTTGCTCACCCTCGCGCAAGCAAATGTTGTCATTACGTAGCTGTTTTCCCACTTGCAACAGAATGGTCAAAGCCTCCCCCCACCCACGCAAAGCTTTTCCTGTCTGTGGGTTGCCCGCTGCTGCCTCACCCTGCTAAGGCGAACTTGTCTGCCACGCACAGGCCCAAGGCCCCTGACCAGGCATCTTTACAGGACTGGCAAAAACTTGTCCATCTTGGACAACAACCATTTGGTAAACATCAGCGCCAAAAGCCTGCACTTCGCCATACAGATAATACCTGTAGAATCTGTCAGGAGAAATTTGCATTCTTTGCAATTGGCCAAGTGTCCAGTTGGACTTGCCAGCGCCCTTGGCCTCCTCATAGCCCTTGCGGCCCTTGCCCTTTTCATCCTGGGCAACATTGCCAGCACCAGGCTTGCCTTTGCCACTTGCGCAGCAGTGTTGGGCAAGCCGCCTTTCTTGCCCTTCTTGCCCTTGCCTGTGCTCCTCACGGGGAAGGCCCTATTTGACATGGCTCGAAAGAAATTGGAAGCCTTGAAAATGCTGCAGAGCTGCGTGGAACCATCAAGTTGCATGAGTGCCACATCCGTTTGCTGTTACACTTGGCTGGCCACAACAAATTGCACGCAAGCTCAGGCAGCACGAGTCTTTGTTTCCCAAATCCACCGGCTGCTAGCAAAGCAAAGGAAAATGACACATCAGGTAGTCTTGTGCTTTTCACGCAGTTTCTCCCTCGCAGCCAGCACGCTTGCTTTGGTGGCACCTGGCTTCTTGGCCACATCAAGAAGCATCTCGATGATAGCCTTGTCAGTCTTGGTGGTTCTCTGGGCCATAGCTGTGGTGCATCCAACCACAAGCTTCTTCTTGCCTCCAGAACCCGTCAATGTCCAGGGCTGCATCCTCCTGATCAAGCTTGGCCTTTCTGATGGGGCCTGCTTTTGCTTGCGGCGCGTGCGGCAGGCTTCTTCATGCCCTTGCGGGCAGTCTTCGCTGAGCTTGTGACAGAGTCTGCCCCGGCTTGCGCGGCCTTTTTACGCCACTCCTTCTTTATCGCAGGTGGCGGGCATTCATGGTTCTGCCAGTGTCAAGCCTGGTCTCTGAGCTGCCCTGCTGCCTTCAGCAAGGCTGGGAAGCCTTGTGAATCCATGAATCCATGGTGACATCAGAATCCCGCGCCAGCAAAGCTCTAGCTGGGCTGGGAAGCTGTGACCCCTTCAGCCAGGCGGGCTCGGCCCCCTTCAAATTGTATGCGTCAGTGTGGTGATGCTTTGCTTCAAGTACTTGTACTTGATTTGGGCAGTTGGGCTAGCCCCCACCAAAGCCTCCAGCAGCAGGACAAGCTTCAACTTATTGAAACGCACAAGCAAAGCAGGCTTATTGAAACACAAACCAATAAGGCTTATTGAAACAAACCAATATTCCTTACACTTCAGAAATCCTACATATTTCAATAAAAATGCTGTTTCAATAATGACATCAAAAATCAACAAAATTATTGAATCTTTTCAACAAGGCAGAGTCTGGGCATGATCTGTCCGGTCGACAAGGACCTCAACCCACGAGGTGAGCTCTTGCTGCAATTGGCGAAATGCAAAAACAACATCAAGGGGGCCAATATCGTTGGTCGACGCCTTGGTGTGGAAGAACAAAGGTGGGGAGTACGTGATCAAGAACGGCGCGGAAGAGTACTTCAGTCAGTGTGCGGTGATCATCAACCTGATTCAAGAACAGGCTCCTCGACCAATCATAATCACAATCAACACGACCGCCGACATCTTCGCGTTAAATGAACCCCTGAGGCGCTATGCGGAGGTGATCATAGCTGACGTCGATGTGTTTGCTCTCAAATACGGGGGCTTCCGAGACAAATGCCTTGCCGAGATTTGGGCACGTTTGCGGGGAGGACGTTACCGTTCAACGACGTTAGTACCCAATGCTACTTTTCTCACTAGGTTAGGTCCAGATTCCGCATTAATTCAACCGCTGCAGAATAGCAGTGAAGTTCAAGCGTTTCATGACGCAAAATTTGGTAGAACAAACAACTGAGAGTCGACGGATTTGGGTGTGCGTGTTAGTTAGCATTGGGGTGGACCCTAGATGAAATGTATAAGCCACAATTTCAATGCCTCTGCGCAGCTGTCTCAGAATGAGGCATAATTACTGCGTGAGCGGTGTGAATAGGACAAGGGCCACCGATGTGAAACACGCTACCATACATCCATGCAGCCGTTTGGCTCAAGGTTCAACTGTTAGCTTAGATCCATAACCTTGGCTGCGGATCATAGATGGCATAGACACAAAAGATCGAGCTTGCGGCAAGCGCTGTTCGAGGATATTCAAATTCCCGCACTCTATCTGGGGGGACAACACAACCTGTGTCGTCAGGGTATCAAAGAAACCCCTCGGTTTCTCAAGGAGAGTCCTTGCAGACTCACGCAGTAAGAGGTTTGAGATCAGAATGCGGAGAAAGTCGTGCCATTGCGTTTTGAGCGGATGCTTCTGAGCCGAAACAGCTCAAGTTTGGATCATGGCAAAGAGCCCATGCGATTCATACCCCCGTGTTCTCGAAGGGATCCTCTCCGAGGAAGAGGTCGAGCACTTCGTGGACCTGTATCGCAAGCTTGCTGAGAGCGAGTGGTTGAAACGCGAAAAAGTGGCAGCGGCTGAAGGCAAAAAACCACCACCCAGGGTTTTGGAGTACTTCACCATCCTGAGATACATCCAGAGCCAGGAGGACGCACGCTTGGACGCCACCATCCAGAAGATCCACAATAAGGCGCAAAAGCTGGATTGTTTTTTCCCCAAATAGTGTTTTATTTACACTAAGGGGTTCTTACGGTAAGAGTTAAGGCCTGGTCTAGATCGAGGCGCGGGCCCAAAGTGCTGGCCCTGTGCGTAAAAAGTTGTCTTCGGTGCGACAGTCTCGCACGAAATGGAGGTGCGGGCTCAAAGTGCTGGCCCTGTGCCTAAAAAGTTGTCTTCGGCGCGACAGTCTCGCACGAAATGGAGGTGCGGACCAGCGCGTGCGTCTTGTTGTGGTGCTGTTCGCATTTTGGTTTTTGCTGGCACGGGCAACAGTCTGGAGGGGCGGGCTAGAAGCCTCGTGCCAAACGCGCTTCTTTGAAGCAAAATCATTTTTTGCTGGCAGGGGCGTGTCGCATCGGAGGTGCGGGCTGCGACGCGGGGTCTGTTTTTTGAGGAAGCCTCGTGCCAAACGCGTTTTTTGAGACCAAAGTGCGTTTTTTGATGGCAGGGCCGCCGCGCGGTGATATCTTCTTGTCGGGTCAGGCTACGACGCTTGCACAATCGGAGCTCTAAAAGCCCTGGGAGTTGTCGCAAAAAGTTGTCTTGCGTACCTTTCTTCAAAACTGCGCTCTCGCTGTGGCGCCGCGCCGATCTTCGGATTTGTGTGTTGCCGCAGAATTCCATGGCCAGCGCAGCATTTTGTGAGACTGCCGTGCGTTTTTCGTGGCGGGCGCAGTGTGTTTTGCGCTGCTGCTCTAGGACGCGTGGCAGGCGCAGCATTTTCATAAACAGGGTCTGTGAGTTTCGTGGCAGGAGCAGTGTTTCACTCATTTGCAAGCTTTGAAAGACGAAAGTGCACCCTTTGCGGAGATCGTGCGTGTCGAAGCGCTCTCGCTGTGGCGCCGTGCGAATCTGTCTTGAGCTCGGCGAACCCTCTGCGGAGATCGCGCGTGTCGAGGTGTCGAGGCGCTCTCGCTGCGGCGCCGTGCGAATGTGTCTTGAGCTCGGCGAACCCTTTGCGGAGATCGTGCGTGTCGAAGCGCAGTCGCTGTGCTGCGGAGATTGCGCGTGTCGAAGCGCTCTCGCTGCGGCGCCGTGCAAATTATGTCTCTTGAGCACGGCCACTCGCGCTGTGTGTCTCGAGCTCGGCGAACCCTCTGCGGACATCGTGCGTGTCGAAGCGCTCTCGCTGTGGCGCCGCGCGAATGTGTCTCGAGCTCGGCGAACTCGCCCTCCCAGTAGTCCGGCCGTCGCCACAAGGCCGCGGCGAAGAGCTCGTGCGCTCCGGCACTCTCGCCTCAATCTCCTCCGTCAAGAACTCGTCAAGGCGCTTGAACGGGCAGTGGAGGGCCAGCCATTGCCCGTAGAAGCGGTCCCGGAGACGGGACACGCAGCCGGCGGCGACGGCCTTCTCTGCCTTGCAACTCTGCAGGCGGATTGGCACAGGATGGACTTTTCCGGAAGAGCAATCCAAGCAGCTGGAAACGTCATGATGAATATCACGAAAATCAGCTGCCACAAGCCGCATATTGTTGCTGCATGAGGGTCATAGCGCTGCCATGCAGGAGACATTTACCAGAACATCCCCAAGTAGCTGGGAACCGCAATGGATGATCGAAGCTTCCACTTGCCATCTTTGGCATGAATGCAGTCATAGTAGTGGGAAGCGGCAATGTCTGCATACGTGCCACCGCGTGGAATTACACAGTGATGTTGGCGCAGGCGCGCCACTCCTCCGATGCAAAGGGGACAAGGAGAGTGGACTCCGGCAAACTGGGCGGCAGACTTCACAGCGGCTTCATTGGAAATGAGGCTCCCTCTGCAACACAAGCCCATTGGCGGAATCCACACATCGTTCCAATTGGTGTACTCGTGGTTGGGAGGTGGATGCTTCTGCCATTTCGAAGGTCGGATAAGCTCCTCGTCTTTCAAGATGCCGATGGCGGAATTGATGTCGGTGTTGTGCGCCCAGAAGAACGGCGAGATCGACTGAGAGCGCAGGTTGTCCGGTAGTTTGCGGCGCGGCTCGAAGGAGAGGAGGATCCCGTACTGATTGTTCCTAGAATCTTTTTTGCTGAACATCACGCGCAACATCACGCACAGCTTCGCGCGCAACATCAAGCCACAGCATCACGCGCGCGAGAAGTTGACAGGAGAGATTGTGAAGCCTGATGCTAAGCTTGCTCATCAGATTTCGCAGAAGCGACGCTTGAGCAAGGGTACCGGTGTGTTTACGATCTCATCAAGTGGGAGAGGTGTCAGTGTTTATTTAACGTCTTTCTATGCTTCTGGGCCACCTGTCGTCAAGTTAGACCCAATACTATTTGGGGTCTCTTGCCGGGATACTTGTAGGGCAAGTAGTTGTTGGGGGGGGGGTTTAAAAAGACACTATAGGAGAACACTCACTTAGTCACTTTGCGGTGCTTTAAAAGACCATGGAGAGATTTTGGCCCAGGTGGAGAAATGCTTCGGCCCAGGATTTGTGATTGTGCAGGACTTCTGGTCGTGGAGAGCTGCGGGGAGCGTTGCAGCTGGGCGCATTCACGTCGACGGGGACTTCTGGATGACCAGCGCCCATGACGGTTTCAACCTATGGATCTTGCTGGACCACCGAGAAATGGCCTATGGCTTCAACATTTTCACCAAGGAAGACAACCCAGAC
Source organism: Effrenium voratum (assembly GCA_963377175.1). Lineage (NCBI taxonomy): Eukaryota > Dinophyceae > Suessiales > Symbiodiniaceae > Effrenium > Effrenium voratum. Next base: position 68,249 of record CAUJNA010001455.1, read on the forward strand.
TTGTACAAGCTGGTGGCGCCCGAGCGAGTGACTTCCATCCTTCCGATCCAAGAGGCCAAGCCTGGCATGATTTTCTCTGAGCCAATCCGACTTTGGCCTGGAGTCTTTGAGTGGGGTGCCTGGCGAAGCTTGGGCCAGAATCTTGGTTGCATCCTCTGCATTGTCTCCACCAAGTGGTTCCAACAAATCATCAACTTCGCCCAGCGAGCCAGCGTCCTTCCGGCACCCGCCTTCCGCCTGCTGATCTCACTGACAGGCCAGGAAAAATATTTAGTACCATAGTACCATGGAACTCATTTGGTGAAGAAAGGCCGATGCGTATCGTGGAGGTTGCAATTCCAGCTGGTTAGATTGGAGCCCGTACCCGAATCCCAACCAAGCCTGAAGGATCGCACCTTGCACAGCTTTTGTCCGGTCAATGTGAAAGCCGCGCACGAAGCTGCGAGGCTGGCTGGGGAATTTGTCGCTGCTACCGAAGGGCCTGGAGCTGCGGACTCGGAAGTTCCCACTGCAGGCAGGCAAGACATGTCAAGACCCCATCTTACCAAAAGAGACAAAACCATTGGTAAAGAGCATTTTCCCCTGTACTCGCTCCTTGTCCTGAGTTCTTGAGTTACATTCCATGTGTTAAGCGATACATTGGACAAAGGACCCCTTTGTTCTTCGGCGAGCCGAGGTGGGGGATGCTCTGGTGGTGCGCCAGGACGAGCTGCATGTGTCCGACCAGGAGCCCGTGAAAGACCACCAGTTCCGCTTGGCCGTGGGCTTCAAGTTCATGAGGCAAAACCAGAAGGCCGAGTCGGAAGCGAGCTAAACTTCAACTCAATGCGTCCCAAAGTCTCCCATGCTAAAAACTTGTTGGTGGCAGGAACTGGTCCATAAAAAAGTCACGGTGCCATTGGGTCTGAAACGGGTCTGTGCTTTTGGCGACTTCCGCAGAGTCAAGCATGCCGTCTGACGCAACATGACGCAACCCCAGCATCCTTCGAACCCAACCGCTTTCTCGCGTTCTACTTCCGGTAAGAATTGCAGGTTTTTTTCAACCCAGAGTTGCGCAAGGAGTTTTGGCCGTGCCAATGGGACAAATGCAGAGCGCGATTGCACGCGCGCCCGCAGAAAGTACGTTCACAATGTTGAGCAAAGCAAACTGCTGCATCTTGCCGCGCCATGTTCAAAGGCCGAGGTTCGCCACTGTTGAAACCCCGGACACGAAAATTCAAGTTTGGGATGGCAGCCAAAAGTACGCAACGGGCTCAACATTTAAAATCCGGAAGGATACGCGGCCACGCATTTTGCCAACACTTCTGATACCAGACAAAGTACGCAGAGAGTTCACCTCAGATGGGTGCGTAACTCGGACACGCCACTGAGGAGAGTTCAGAAATTATGCGGAAGGTTCAAGATCTTGATGATCTTGATGATCTTGATGATTTTGATGTCTTGACGTTAGCAAGCTTTGTGTCTTGTCACGCCAACTTGGAAAAACATGAGCTAGACATTTCTCCGGGCGGGAAAAATCATCCACCTAATGAAAGAACATGAGCTAGACATTCTTACCCTGCAGGAAACCAGGTCAATGTAAATTCAGTGGAAGTTCATGATGGGTACACTTTTACTTCTCCACAAACATAACGCACGATCAGAAAGCACGCGCTGACCAAAAACGGGAGCAACACAGACAGCAGCCACAGCCCAGCCTTACAGAAATCGAGCTGTACAATCTAGATGCTGAGAAGCACGGAGTAGCAATAGTGTACAGTCCGCAGCTAACGGCGCACAAGCAGAATGTCCGACAAGTGAATGGCAGAACGCTACTTGCGACTTTTAATACATACCCAGTCAAAACCAATGTGGTAGCAGCGTACGCCCCACATGCAGGACGCAACGAGCAAGAAAAGGATGAATTTTACAGCCATCTTAATCACGTTGCTGCAGCGTTGCCAAAGCATGAGATAAACATATTCATGGGAGACTTCAACGCGAGACTTACGGAGCAGCTAGGCCACGAAAGCAATGTCATTGGTCCCCACATTTTCCGGAACGACACGGACAACATCAGCCAACTCAGCGTCAATCAACAAGACAATAGGTTTCGGTTCACGTCATTCTGTCAGGAGCATGAGTTGGTGGCGACCAACACATGGATTGAAAAGCCATTGGCCAAACTGATTACACACCGCAATGCCGCAACACCAAACTACACACCTCCGTTTACGACTGACCGCTTTGGGCAAATCGATTACATCCTTGTCAATCACAAGTGGAGAAACGCAATTACAAATGTGGAAACAAGCTCGCGACACGCAGTTAGCACTGACCACCGCCTGCTGATTGCGCTGATCCGAGTCAAGCTTGCCAGAACACAAAAAAGACAGTGTCAAAAGACACCCAGATATAGACAACCCACAGTGGAGCAACTGACGCACTACAATGACCATGTGCAAGAAATGCTCCAAGCGTACAATAACATTGACCAGTCTGACGCCTTTCAAATCTGGGCAAAAGTGATACACACCGCAGCAAACGAAACGTTCACCCGCGTCCCCCCATCCCAAGAAAAGAGGTATATTTCCGAAGAGACTTGGCAGCTACTGCAAGAGAAACAAGCAAAAAACGAAAACAATCAGCGAAATGAGGCTCAGACACTGGAAAGGCAAATCCGCAGGCAAGTGCGCATAGACAGGCGGAAGCACATCAAATACCAACTTGAGGAAATAGACGCGCAAGGCTACAAATGGAACGGGCTCAAAAGACTACGGAAAAAGTTTGTGCCAAGACATTCTAAGTTCAAAGATAAGGATGGCAATTACATTACGGAGGAAAACTTTGTTAATGCTGCGGCGGAATACCTGTCCAGCGTCCAATGGAAGAAACCAGAAGGCCACGAACCGGAACAACCAAGTCCGTTATCGCACGTGGGAGCACAGGTCACGGCCACCGAATGGGAGCCCCATGAATTGGACACTGCCATAAAGAATTTAAAAGCCAACAAAACGCCAGGGCCAGACGAAATCACACCGGAGCTGCTGAAATGGCTGAGCAGTGTCAATAGGGGGCGCCTGCTTTCGCATTACAACCAAAGCCTCATGCACGAGCGGTACCCTGATTCCCTTAACCATGCAAATGTCGCTTCGATCTATAAAAAAGGAGATCCATCAAAACTTAGCCAATTACCGACCCATTGCTCTGCTGCAGACCTTTTACAACATCTTAGCGGCCATGACCAAGATGCGACTGGAAGAAGCGCTGGAACCATGGCTACTCAAAACACAATATGGTTTTCGAAGGAAAAGGTCGATAGCGCAGGCAATCTTCTTGGCTAGGCGACTTATGGATATTGCGGAGAGACAGGGTACCAATTTGACACTAACGCTACTGGATTGGGAAAAAGCTTTCGACAAGGTCGACCAAAGCAAACTAGTAAAGGTGCTCCAACGTCTGTGCATACCAGAGCGCATGGTAAACCTCGTACGAAACATTTATAGATACGCGCAGTTCAGAGTTGTCCAGGGTGAGCACAGCTCAGCATTCCATAGGCACGAATCTGGCATACGGCAGGGCTGCCCCTTATCCCCTTATCTTTTTGGCATAATTATGACGGCCATTTTCCAAGATATAGAAACTGAACTTAACACGCCGAAGCAACTACAACCCATCCATGGTATCAACTATGCCGAAGTCCTATACGCGGACGACACTTTACTGTTTGGAACGCACACGCAAACAATAAACAAATTACTCCGGCAAGTCCAAGTGGAGTCTGCCAAGTACAACTTGGCGCTGAACTTTGAAAAGTGCATTAACCTGACAATCAATCGAAAGCAATCCTCGGTAAAATTCATGAATGGCGCGCAGGTCCCTCGAAAAACACAAGCCACATATTTGGGCGCCACCTTGACAGATGCCGTAGACAATCACAGAGAAGTTATCAAACGAATCGGAGAAGCCGCAGCAGCTGCCAACCAACTACGGATTGTTTGGTCACAAGCTCGTACCACTATCGCTTGGAAAATAAGGGTCCTAGACAGTATTGTGATAAGCAAATTGCTTTACAGTCTTGAAACAATACAGCTAACAAAGGGTGAACAGAATAGGCTAGATGCCTGGCAACATAAAATGCTCAGGCGAATACTGAATGTGCCACCCACGCATCTGGATCGAACATGGACAAACCAAAGAGTCGTAAACACGCTAACGCAGGCACACAACTACACGCATGTGAGCCTTTCAGCAAAATGGAAATCTAGAAAACTTACGTTGCTCGGGCACATACTCCGAGCCACAAGTGCTGACCCCATGAGAGAGGTCCTGTTCCACCCGCACACCAATATTCCGAGACAAGAACATATCAGGCGCGTAGGAAAACAAAGAGCTCATTGGCTGATTGAAACCTTGCAAGATGCATACAAGCACATCCATCCGGACCGAGTGTTTGACACCAACAACCAAGAGCAAATCAACATGCTAGCCGAGAGAGCAAGCGCCAGGGCTGCCCCGTTCCATGCAAGAGGATGAGAAGTTCCAACGGAGAGGGAAGAGTCGAGAAACACCCAGTGATGTCGAACTGTCATACAATCTGTCACCGAAGATGTCAACGAATAGGGACTGCGAGAGACTTCAACTGCGTAGGGGACAACTGTGGTTCAACCTTTTCCTTTTACGGAGAAAAACCTCTGGCCTGCGGCACTGGTCACGGTACAGTTGCAGTAGGGTAGCGCTCAGCTCTGCATCGAGCAGCGCGTGGCAAAAAAAAAATGCCAACTTGGAAAGTTCCAAGCCGCCTGGTCGCTTTTCCAACGTAGCCTTCTTCGCGACCATGGCTGTTCCATGCTTGTTCTAGTAATTTGCTGCGCGCGCCTTCTTATTCTCACACTCGACACTATCCGATATTCAACTGTTCGCATGACGGAAGTGTTCAACCCAAGATTGGACGAATCAGCGCTTTCTCGTTCTCCGAGCTGCGACTGGTTGATACGCCCGGCTGATTTCTGATTTCCTGGTTTCTTTCGGGTTTCACGGCCCGCCTTCTCACCTCTTGACAGGTGACGCAGTACGTTTTCACTGGCCCAGCCTCCAAGGCGCGGCGGCGCTTTCCCTCGTTGCGACTTCCTTATGGAAAGGCCCTGCCCGACCTGTATCGGATGAAGGGTGTGGACATGCGCCAGGAGGACGCATATCTTCTTTGTTTTTTTTAGGGAAAGGAAAAACCATCCGTTTGAACAGTGCACATTTGCTTTGCGGCAAAGTTATGTAGGATATATTTCGTTCGGCACTGCCTGAGGAAACTTGGCTCCAGCGGTGTTTGAACTTCAGCAGTTTGCGGCTCAGCTCCTGAGTCATTGAGTTTGCGCCGGAAGTTTGGAAAGGAGCGGAGCTGCTTTTGGGGTTGCAAAGCTGTCTGGTCGCGCTTGAGTTTAGGTCTGAGTGTTAGACGCTTCTTTCGGCCATTGGCTCAGACTGACTCAGATGCCGTACTTTGCATGGGCTCATTAGGATGAGCGCTCGGGCGGTCTTGTTGACAGCACTGCCCGCTGCACAAGCGTTTGTCCAGGATGCTGAAACTATATTTTTGCAGGTTGAGGTGAAAGTGGCCACTGCATTGGCAGAGCTGCCAGCGGAGATGATTGCCCCCGGTTTCAGGGCCCAAGCAGTGCGTTCGCTGCTGTCTTTGGCCACTCTTTGCGCGGTGCTTTGGTGCGTGGAAATGCTGGGCTTGAGCTGCTCAATTCGGCGATCGGGGCAATGGGTGTATGTGGGCAGTTGCCTGCTGGTGGCCATGGGCCAAAGTATGCTTCTCACAGTATCCCTGCCATTGGCCACAGTCCTGACCTACTCTGCTGCTGCTTCGGGGTTCCTGGCCTCCACCACAAGTTTGGGAGGTCTCCTTGCACAGCTGTTGGCAGCAAGCTCGTGGTCCACCTTGGGATGTCAACCATACTGGCTGCTGCGCAGCAGCATGGTGGCCACCACTTTTTTGCACCTCTTCTTCCATGGCCTCTTCGTGGGTGCTTTGTGCCTGCCGCTCTCAGCCACATCGCTGTGGTGGTGCCTGGTGGTGTCAAGGACTCTTGCAGGCTTCTTTGCTGCTCTCTCTTGCTTGAGTGCAAGCTTTCTCGCCTTTGCAGTGACTCCGCAGGGGGAATTGCTCAATCTTCAGACATCCGTCCAAGGAGCGTATGGTGCAGGTCAGTGCTTGGGCAACATGCTTGCCTCGTCTGCGATTGTTTTCTTTCAAATTTCGGGCGAATCGCCCGGGCAGGTGCTAGCAGAAGGGGCAGCTCCAGTGCTGATGTTTACATTTGCCATCGCTCTCCTGCTGGCGACGAGTGTGCTGTTCGTGCCTCGTGCGCAACTGGCAGACCAAGTCCCACCAGTCGTGGATGGTGCGACGGAGTCAATCTCGAACACAAAACAACACTCCGAGCTGGGTAGCCTTGAGGTCTGCGAGCGAAAAGGGATCTTCCGAAATGCGGTGATCTATAACTTTGAGCGCACGTTCTCGGTGGCTTCAATTGAGGTGGCGACCACCATGATCTCTCAGGTGGAGTTTGGCTTCTCCACTGTCATGACAGGGTGGATATTTGGTCTCATCGCCATTGGCTCCTTGCTGGCCAATGTCATAGTTGCCTTCACACCTTCGAACACTGACTTGCGCTTCTTGGCTTTCAGCGGTTGCAGCCTATCCAAGTTGCCAAGGATGTCACGGGCTCCTGTTTGTTTGCGGCCCCTTGCGACGAACATGCTTGGACAACAACTCTGCTGTTAGCGCGTTTTTGGTGCAGTTGGCTGATGACTGTTGATGTTTTGCGTGTTTTCATGATGTGCTTAGTTCCGCGATGTTTAATGTGGCGGTGGCTGAGCAGAAGCACAAATGATGACAGTGTGTGTTCATCCCCTTGCCATTTCTAGTCATTATTGCTTTCCCAAGCTTGCTCCTAGGATTTTTTGTGGATGCTGATTTTAATATGTGTCCCTTTTTTTCCGCTTCTACAAGAACCCCTTGCAACTCGCGTTGGCTCATTGGATGTCTTCCAATAATTAAACTTGCAGTTGGAGCTAAGAGGCCTCAAGGAGTTTAGTCAGATTTTGCAGTGGCGACTCAATGTAGCCGCTTGAATTTGCTGGAGCCGCTGCTGAAACATGTCCAAACTTAAGAGCTTAGGCGTTTGCTCACCTGTCAAGGATTGTTCAGATGCTCACATCCGACTCCTCCACATCATGTTGAGTTTGCGTATGTTTGCGTGACTTTGGGTCCTACCACTCGCGCAGGGAGTCAATCGGTCATACTCACACTTCATGGAATGCTGCAAAAAGTTGTGTTTTGCTTTGTCATTCCATGGCCAGCTCGCTGATGATAAGTTCTGGGCAAGTAAATGTTGCATTTGCTGTTGTCGCGCCACGCCACAGGATAGAATGCCCCAAGCCACGTGTGGTGCCTCGGGGTGCTCATTGTTTGTTGTTGTTTTTTCTGGTGCGGGGACCCTACTTGGTTTCAGGGGGTGGTGGTGTGAGGTTATGGAACAATCTGAGGTATTTGTATGATGGTGTGCTTTGCCGCTGTGGGCGTGGTCACAACCCCATTCCTCCTGGATTGGTGGCCTTGGTGGACCTTGTATGTGGCAGACGCATTGATGATGACGATGACCAACGCAGCCAACGGCATCTCAGATGGAGTGGCTCTTCTTGCAGCAACCGGTGTGCAGGACGCGGCGTATTCATCCTGCACTTGTTTTGTGACTTGGGCCGTTTTGAATAGTTGACCCTGGTTGCCATTTGGGTTCCAACAAAGACATTTAAGTCCTGCAGGAGTTGTCCCGAGAGAGCTTTATCAACCAGAAGATGCTGAGCATGGCTGCGGCAAAGGTTATCGCTGCCCCCTTGGCCCGAGGCTTGCTGCCCTGGCTTGGTCGCAACGGCTATGGCGCTTTGCAGACCATTGTGAGTCTTGCTGGCTTTCTCGGCATATGGAAAATGTACTGTATGGCGGGATCGCGTGAACAACAGGAGAATTCGCAGAAAGAATAGACATATTCCTCCTGATCCTATTGACAAAAAACAATAAATTATGTTTTAATAAAAATTGGATTTGAATGATATATGAATTAGAGAATTAGTTATCAGATTTTAAATATTAAAACAATTATACAAATAATAATAATAAGAACAAACCATAACACACAACGAGGGTTCGGACGGAATATGGATTTCGAGGGGTAAGCTCAAAAGTTTGGAATGTTTGAGCGTTAGGAAAAAATGAATTTTGAGGAAATTATATTGTTAGATACAAAAAGGCATTGATAATATGATTTGACAAAATTGTGGTATCTTAAAATATATGTTTTTGTTAGTACGGCATTTTTAGTGGCTTTAGGAAATATATAAATATTTTGGATTTTAAGGATTCTAGGGATTTTAAGGAATTTAGGGATTTAAGGATTTTAGAGAATTAGGAATTTAAGAGATTGTGTGAGGTGTGAATTAATTATGTATGTTTTGGTTGGTTGCAATTTGTTGTGTAAGGGTTTGAAAGAAGATTAAAGAAGAAGTAGAAAAGAAGAGTTGTTTATTCGAGTATGTTTTATATATTTTTATAAATATTTATATTATTTTTTATATGTTTTTATATTTTTGTAAAGTTAGATGTTTATTGGTTTTTATATATTTATATTTGTATGTTTTTATATGGTGTTGGGGGATGATATTGTGATGTTGTGTTTTATTTGTAGTATATGTATATATGTGTGTGTTTGTGTGTTTGATTTGTTTTTGTTGTTTTTGTTATTTTTATATTTTTATATTATTGGAAAATGTTTAGGTTGAATGATATTTGATATATATTTTGTTAGTTTAAATTATTAAAAATAATAAAATTAACGAATTATTAAGTGTATAAATATTTGATAAAAAAAATTCTCGGTTTTGATTAAGTGTTTTAATTTTAATATGTTATTTTTATTTTATATTTTTTTCTAAACCGCATATTTAGGTCGCTATGTTGTAGCTACACGCTTGCATATAACGTTTTAGGTTTTGATTT